>JANHFX010023338.1:0-20884 GCA_027560015.1 Chloroceryle amazona | reverse complement strand
GGGCAGCACCCCCGGGGTTGCACAGGGACCCTCCGGAGTCTGTCACCCGCTCTGTGCCCTCCCCCGGCTGTGGGAGTGGTGTTTTTCTTGGCCGTGCATCCCTCTGAGCCAACGAGGGCGGAGGATCCTGGTTCTGCAGCCAGCGTGGGCAGCTTTCAGAGCTGTGTGCTGCTGCCGGCAGGCACGCTGCCCACTGGAGCAGGGGCTTCTGCTGCCCTGCCCCAGGAGGTTTATTGCCCAGGGAACTGAGCTGAAAGTCATTGCTGCTCCTTTGCAGCTCCTGCTTTCCTCAGTCTCTCTGTGTTGTGGTGGGTACAGCTAAAACACCTTCTGCCTAGAAAAAGGTCATCAGCAGTCAGAGCCAAACTCAAAAGCAATGGAGAGAGGTGGAGAGGAAGCTGTCCAGGTGTGCCCAGTGTTTGCAGACCAGCAGATCTGAGCCATCCAGCCCTGCTGACTCCATCTCGGAGAGCCTGGGCTGCACAGCCCTCTTCCTTCTGACAGTTCAAATCAAGGGGCAGAATGCACAGCCACCCCTGGCCCATCCTGAGACCCCAGCAGCAGCCCTGCAGCACTCAGAGCCACAGCCAGCAGGGGACACTCCCATCCTTTGGCTGTGCTCTGTCACCCATGTGGGCTGCAACCCCTTCCATCCCTCCAGAAGGGTCTCTGAGCCACTCTGCATCCTGCAGCTTGCTATCCCTTCCCCTTGCCCTGTCCTTGCAAGGCCGTTGCCCCCACATGCTGCCTCCAGAAGGATGGAGACATCCTTCTGCCTCCCTGTGTTACAGGACTTGCTGACTCTGCAGGGAAAGGCAAAGTGTTGTGCCTGGGTTGTGCAGCATACAGTGCACAGTCAGCAGTCCTGACGGTGACCTCCCTGATCTCACCTCTTCTGCTCTGCATGGGCACAAGGCACCAGTCTCTGGCCCTAAAAGTCACTGCTGTGTTGCAGAGGAGGTACAGGGAGGTCATCTGGTATGTGTCAGAGGTCTCTCCTCATTGGCGTGGTGTACCAGGTTGCTTAGGTCCTCAAAAACAGGTTTGTTGAGGCAGGTGGGGACCCTGGTGCAGAGGATGGTGAGAGCAGAGCCAAATCACCAGCAACATTGGGTACAAGCATCTGGCTCAGGAGCGTGTGTGAAATTTGGGCACAGTGCAGCCTGGCAGGGCAGTGTCCTGTCCCCTCCTGTCATTCCACCATGGCCCGCAGTGTCTCTGCTGCCAGACCAGCTGCAGGCAGGATTTTGTACTCTGAGGAGGGAGCTGAGTTTGTGCCAGCACAAGCCTGTCAATGGGCTGGAGAGCTACCCCACATCCAAGAGGTTTCAATTCTTGCTTCTTCTACTCTAAAGCTGTTAAACCACTGCTCAATTAACAGTGATTAAGATGATTCCACTTACTGGACAGCTGCTGCCCTTGGCATAGTGATGGCAGCTCTCTCTGTCGCTCTTGTTCCTGGGCACAATATTTTCACTCTTTTCCCCTCTCCGCAGAGGAACAGTGGCTGGCAGTGGTGGCATCCCTCTGCCCCAGACCTGCTGTGGTTTCTGTGGCAGAAGAGGGTGTGAAGCCAAGGCCTGTGCATAGGCCCCAGCCCTGTGCCTGCCGTCAGGGCTCGGCTTTGCCGGGGTAGCAACCCTCATACAGAGAAAGTTGTAGGGATGAATGTAAATGAGTTTGCCTGAGGAACAGCCTGTGCAGCCTGCAGATGCCGGGCTGTGGAGCTGCAGGATCTCACTTTTCTGCCTTGTCCAGTGCACGGATGGTGAACCACCCTGGGCTGCCCACACCTGTGCCCTGGTGTGCCTGCTCTCCAGGAGGTTTGTAGCTCATGTAGAAGCCCCTCAGACCACATGTTGTACTCAACAGACTAGTTTTGGCGGTCACTGCAGATGCCCTGCCTGTGCATGGAGGGTGTCAGCATTGTCCGTGCCGTGGGAAACACGCGCTGCTGCTGCCTCCCACCTCTGCCCTGGCTGCCCGCGCTGCCGGGGAGCCACCGACTTGCTGGTCACAAAGGTGCTGAAGACAGAAAAGGCAAATGGGCAAGAAGGGGGTATCCTTTGCTCCCACTGGGTTGCCAGCTGGCAGCTGGAATGCCCAGAGCAGCCAAGGACTTGTGCCCACAGGCTTATGTGCTTGACAGCTTCCCCCAGGCTCTGCAGGCTCCGGAGTTCACATATCCCATTGTCCTGACCCCCCCATCCATCCCCTTTCCTGTACTTTTAAATCCACTGTTTTAATCTCTTGCAGGCCATCCCCTCAGCTCAGGCTCAGGGAAAGCAGTCCCTAGGCTATAGGCAGGTTTAAGGCTGCCCATCCATAGACTGCCCCAAACTGTGTGGCTGTGGGTCAAGAAACTCTGGAGGGTTACTAGCTGCTGCAGGGTTGCTTGCTGCACAGCATCCCCAGAGCCCTGGCTGGGTTGGCCAAAGCACTGCTTCCCTCCCTGTGCCCCCTGCTGCCGCTCACCTGACTCTTCTGAGACGAGCACTTTGCTCCCCAAGGCTGCTCTGCGTGTCAGTGGGGTGGTCTGGCTCACTGCACACCCGCGGGCTTCTGTCCTGCTCCGTCCCCGCTGTGCTGTGGGGTTAGTGCCTCTTGGGAAGGGCCATCAGACTTGCTTCAAAAGCAACCCCCTGCCAGAGGGGTGCCTGGGTGCCACTTGGAGCATTCAGACAACCCACCGGGTCCCTTGGCACGCTCTCGGGGTGCCTGCCTGCGTGCCAGCATAGCTCTGCTGGGTCCTGGCAGGGGATGCTGGGCAGCAGGGCACAGGGAGGTGACCTCTGCTTCCCTGTGCCCCCTTGCTGGGCTGAGGCTCTTGGGGGAAGGAGGGAGTGCCTGCATGAGATGGGTTCTGCACCAGCATCTCTCTGGAGTCCTGCTTTGGGATAACCTTGATTTTCGCTCTCTGGCAGTCAAGGCCCGATGCGAGGTGGCTTGGGCACTGGTGCTGCTTTCTCTCCTGGTTTTCAGCACCACAGACCCTGCTACGGGATCGCACACCCCTGAAGCTGGTCTTTGTCCTCTGGACATGGCTGGAAGGAGGGTTTGAGCTGAGCCTGAACAGCAGCCCTGCTGCAGCTGCTGGTACAAAGCTGCAGTAAAACATTACGAGCGTTAAAGGGGCCAGCCTGTGCCGTAAAGCTGTCACTGCTAATGGAGATCATCTCCCCTCTGAGCAGTGTAACTCCCCTTTATGCGCCATGGCTGGATGAGCTGGAGTTGAACGGAGCAAAGGGTGACCCACAGCATGGCAAAGTCAGAAAGCTCGCTCACAGAGCAAAGTATGCTCAGCCTTTCCCCCCATTCCCAGCTGGACCCTCCAAACAATTTGTGCCTAAGAGAGCACGTGATTCCTCCACCCCACATGGCAGCCAGGACAAAGCGCTTCGTAAAAGGGCAAAAGAGCATGATGCATCATAAATATTAGTGCCTGGCCTCTTGCCAGTCCCAGACATAAAAATCATCTTGGCCATTAATCTATCTGTGCAAGCTGCATCTGGCAAAGTGGAGCTTTGGTCTCAGTGTTGCAGTTCATGCCTGCTTAAAAAAAAAAAAAAAAAAAAAAAAAGGAAAAGTACTTTGTGCTCTCTGGGTCTAATTTGTTAGTGATTTTTTTCCTGGGGGGCTCTGCCAGCCCAGTGTGGGACCAGTGCGTGTGCTGGTGCAGGCAGGGCTGGGATTAGAGCTTCCCTCGAGCTCAGCTTTCATTCTCTGCTGTGATTAATTGCAGTTAGCGCTCATCTGTAATTTTAGAGAACAATCGGCTGACGTGCCTCACGGTTGATTTAATTGAAACCTGATGAGGCATTGGAAGGCTGCTGTGCACTGGAGCGATCCATGCTGGGATCCTCCTGGGAACCCCATCCCCTCTCCCTGTCCTCAGCAGCGCCTTGGACGGCTCAGATTCCCCGTCTTGTTTCTCTTGGGCTGAGCTTGTGCTGTAGGTCTGGGGTCCCCTCACCCTGGAGTTTTTGTGAGCAGTCTGGATATTCTCAAGTGCAGTAGTGTTAAGGATTTGGGGGTTTGCACCGCTGAGGTATGGACTACTGGGGAGGTTTGGGGTAGCTGGGATACAGAAATCCTCCGCTCTGCCTGAGTTGCACTAGCCATTTTTAAGACAGTTATGAAGGCTGAGGGAAATTGCTTTGAGGTCAAGACCTGCTTCAGCCTGTAGTGAATTACTATGCCTGGGTTTTAAATCTTTGCAAACAGAGGATTATGGTGGTGGTAAATACTAGGGAGGGCTGGGGATTGCCATGCTGCCGGCTGAAGGGAGTGTGGCCTTTCCCTTTAGCAGACAGGGAGTGATGGATGTTAAAAAAAATAAATTGAGATACAGCCTGGGTTGTAGCTTAGATGCTATTTCTCCTTGATTTATATTTCTGCTTGGATGCTTTGCAGAGTAAGCAGTATATTTCTTGCTTAACCTCACGGGGCTTTTTTCTTCTGAAATGAGGACAGCATGGTAGATAGGACCAATTGCCAAGAACCCTGGATTAGTGCAGGATCTGCAAAAAACTCAGAGCTGCTGTACATCCCAGCGTCTGCTTGAAGCACAAACCCCAAGTGATGAATGTACTTGAAATGGCAAAGCTGCATCCCTGTGCTGGAGGATGGCTGCCCGTGCCCAGCTGTGCTGAGCACCTCTGGGTCTCTAGTCCCAGTAGTGGCTTTGGGAGCTGGAAACGGCAATTGCCTGCTGCTCCGAGCACACTGGGGCAGCCAGCAGCCTGCCCTGAGCACAGCCAGGCTAGGGGGTGAGGAACTGCGGTGGTGTGAAGCCCGAAGTGTGGGCACAGCTGAGGGCCTGGCTGGGTAGTTGCTGTGAAAGCAGTGGTGACACTGACTGCTACCCTGCACGGAGCTGCGATGGCACCCGTGCGTGTGAGTGGGGGCCAAAGCAGGTTGCCACAGTCTTGTCAACCCAATTAGTGCCGAGTGCTGAGCAACTCGGTCAGTTGCTTTTATAACATGTAAATAGTGTTGGTATTACATAACACCCCAGGGAATGGCTCCACTCCAGGTACAGTCCCCAAGTAGGGCTGAGCTTGGCTGGCCAGAAGATGACCACGGCTTTTCCCCAGGATTGAGGGAACCGAACCAATGGTCTGGTCTCTCGTAGCATTTGCTGCATTCCATTTGGCCTGCTGCAATCCGTATAACATCCCCAGATCCACCTGGGACAAGCAGTCTTGATGAAGCACATCTCCTGCACCCTCTCCAAAGCAACAACTCCATCACTTGGTCTTGTGTGTGGCAGAGGAGGCTATTGCAAGTGCAGCAGGGGCCTGACCCTGTTAACAAGCTCAGGCCTGACCTTGGTAACAATGTCCTCCAGCATCTCCTTGCTCTCAGTTTTCCCACTGCAAGCTGAAGATGCTTCTGTGTCTGCACGACCCTCCTTGTCTCTGGCAGTGTACCACTGGCAATAAAGTTCCACAGACTGTCAGCACTTTTGTGCAGGCAGAGGGCTGTGATCTCTGCACTCGGTGAAGCCCGTCTGAGGCCACTGGCAGCTAACGAGCTTGTGCAGGGGTTGCTGAGTGTGTCACATAGTTGACTGAATTATTGATGTCATCTGTGATGGGAATTGCTCTGATGCTTCAAGCCAGGGATGCTGTGAGAGCTGGGAAACTTTCATGGAGTTGGTAGCTTTTCCCAGTAGACAGCAGGAGGTGAGCACGGGGTTTTGTGTGGCAGCTCCTGCAGAAGCTCTTCCAGAAAGGGAGAGGCTGGGTTGAAGCTACTTTTTGGGTTTGTCAGTCATATGGAATACCTGTCTACAGGAAGGAAGGAGGGAGTGGATAGAAGTAGGAGGTCGCCAGAAATGTTTTCTGAGGTAGATCATGCCTAAAATGTGCAATGGTAAATGCTGTCATGATAGCTGAAGTTCTGTAGCTTTATGTAGGGGATGCAGCTCAATTGCGTTTGCTCTGAATTGGCCAAGTGTCACCCACAGGACTGATGGCACCAAATCCTTATTGGGCGTAATTTGTCAAGTGGCTGTTGGTAATTACTGGCTACAGTTCTGTCTTACACAGCTGACTTTTCCTCTTTGTGCTTTCAGAAATAACACAGGTCATCCAGGTAGACTTGGACCTGAAGTACAAGGCCAACATCCGAGACCTGTTTGATGAGTTCAACAACTTTCCGGAGGGAGCAGTCATTGGTATTGCCAGGGAAATGCAGCCAGTGTACAGGTACAGCCCTGGCCCCGTGGGGAGCAGGGGGTGGGCAGGGGTGGCTGGAGCTTATCTTCTTCCACTCAGGTTGGTCTTTGGAAGTAAATCTAGAGGGGAGCAGTCTCCCTGCTTCAATCCCCACAGGGGGGCTTAATCTGCCACTTGTCAGTCGGTACGAACAAAGTGTCACTGTGTTTCCTTTTTCTGATGCACCATCACAAGGCTTCCAGAGCCAAGTTCCTGGACACAGGTGCCAAAATACATACCTAGAGCTGTATCTGCTCAGCCACAGCTGCTGAAGAGCTGTGGTTGTGTTCTGGAGCATCAGTTTGTATGTCAGAGCTCAGAGGTTTTTGGTTGTCAGTACTGCAGAGTAGAGGGTGAGTTTGGGCAGCTGTGAGGTTCTGGGTCCCTGGGGTGTCAATGCACCTTCTGCTGAAGAACTGTTCCCCCAGGGAAGACTGAGTGGGCAATCTGTTATTGACCTGGGCTTGCAAGCATGAGGATAGATAGCCCCATGGTCACTTGTTCTTCACACTCTTGGTTCACCAGCTGTGCCAACTGTGGTGGCAGCTAGCGACTGGAGCTGCACGGCAGGGGGTGGCCCTCCTTTCCCCACTTATGGGCTACTGGTGTGCTTCAGGGACACAGATATTTCCAGGGTGGTGCTTAAAGAAATCAGTTTAGCTTAGCCTGCATTGTTCCAAGGATAAACCCTAGGCTTTATTTTAATCCAGGGTGAATCAGATCATCAACTCAGGATGCCTTAATGGCTTCTCAGCTCAGCAGAGTTTGAGTTTGAGATGGCCTGGGTAGATTTGCTAATCCTAATGGAAATGTTCTGGGAGAAAGATAAAAAAGCTTAAGAACTCTGTATGTCTTTTCTTTCCCTACTGGGAGCTTTAGTAGTGAGATCAGTAACTGAACCTCCTAAGACATGTCCAGCAGCACTCTTGGGCAAAAGCTGAGCTGCAAAAATCTGGAGCAGCTATTTCTGCCACATGTGCATCTGGATGGGACAAGGGTGGAGACAGACAGAATCAGAATGGTAGTGGTTGGAAGAGACCTCTGCAAATCATACAGTCTAACCCCCTTGCTGAAACAGGATCACCTAGAGCATGTTGCACAGTAACATGTCCAGGAGGGTTTTGAAAAGTCTCCAGAGAAGGAGACTCCACAACCTCCCTGGGCAGCCTGTTCCAGGGCTCCATCACTCTCACAGAAAAGAATTTTCTCCTTACGTTCAGGTGGATCTTCCTGTATTCTCGTTTGTGTCTGTTGCCCCTTGTCCTGTCACTGGGCACCACTGAAAAGAGATTGGCCCCATCCTCTTGACACCCACCCTTCAGATATTTGATAAGCACTGATAAGATCCCCTCCAGCCTCCTCTTCTCCATGCTAAACAGGCCCAAGGCTTTCACCTTTCCTCATAAGAGCGATGCTCCGGTCCCCTCATCATCTTTGTAGCCCCACGCTGGACTCTGTCCAATAGTTCCCTGTCTCTCTTGAACTGGGCAGCCCAGAACTGGACACAGTACTCCAGATGTGGCCTCAATAGGGCAGAGCAGAGAGGGAGGAGAACCTTCCTCAACCTGCTGGACACGCTTCTCTTAATGCACACCAGGATACCATTGGCCTTCTGTCACACCTTCTTGGCTACAAGAGTGCACTGCTGGCTCATGGTTAACCTGTTGTCCAACCAGGACTCCCAGGGTTGCAGTCCTACTTATTGCCCTGCTTCTTCCTTGCATTATCCTGAACTCCACCATCTTACGGTCACTGCACCTAAGACTGCACCCAGAAGTTCACCAGCAGGGGATTGATGGTCATTTAGCAACAATGAACATTTCCTAGAAGGCAAAGCCATCTGAGAGCATGCTCATGAAATCAATTCTAGTCTTTCAAACTGCAGAAGTCATCACTGTTCCCAGACTGGAAAAAGGCATCTCTGTGCCCATGGCAGAAGTGTCACCTCCCCTCCCAGCTTGTGCTCTTGGCAGAGAGAGCAGGGACCAGAGAAAGATGGATGCTGAGGTCTTGTCTCCATAGGGCAGCACGGTGCTGAGAGCAGGGAGAGTTCCTGTATACACGGGATTTTGGTGCCCAGAAAGGTAAATCCAGCCCCAGTTAATCATGTCCCGTTGTTAGAGCTTCAAGTGAAACAGAGGGAGCAGTGACAGCCAAGTGTGGCCGCGGGGCTGTGCCGGACTGTCAGCCGCAGTCAGCGCTGCCTAGCAGGGCAGATCAGTGCAGCCTGTAGCAGGATAAATTAGGCATTTGTTTGGCTGCAATTAGTCAGGGTGAAATCACTCTGTGTTTCTGTCTCTGCAGGGACCGGGTTTGCTGTATTCCCACCCGTAGCTAGGGAGCAGGCATGGCATTCCGCTGTCGGGATGGGGTTGTGGGGCTGAGCGTGGCTGGAGGGGACCGAGTTAAGCTTCAGGGAGCTCTGTGGGAGGGAGAGGTCTCTGGCACGGCAGGGGCCAAGGCACAGCACCACGAGGCTGAGCGCTGAGTATCTGACCCGAACTGGAGCTGCGCTGTCCCTGCTCCTGCCACCTGCAGCGGGGACAAACAAGCCGAGCGGTAACAGCCCTCACAGGCTGCGTTTTTGGGCTGAACTTTCTGTTGTTGCAGTTTTGACATTCTGGGTCACTTTGGGCTATGTTGTGCTTTGCTTTTTGTGCTGTTTTGATCTTCATGTGAAAATAAGTTCCTGATCCTTCTTGTCGCCAGATCACCCGGCGTGGGGCGAGCTGTGCAAACTCCAGCCCACCCTCCCGCCGAGCCTTCCGTCCCACGGGGCTCACACCTCGTGAGCTAAAAGAGTTTCCAGACAAAAACACGATTTGACAAAGCATGAATGTCCTTGTAAAGAAAAAAAAAAAAAAGAAACAAAACCTTTGCTATTTTTATACTTCTAGAGAGATAAAAACGTGTTGTAAGTGTGAAATAAGAGGTGCCAGCTCCGGCCATGTGATTTGCCATGCGCGCAGGCCTGAGGTGTCAGTTGGGAAACTGATTGTTGAGGTGGAGGAGGGATATGGGGCAATGGCAGAGTCTCTCCCTGGCCACCTCCCCACTTCACACAGCTCTCTGCAACTCCAGTTTTGCCCCAGCGTGGGGCAAAATATCAGGGGGCTTGGAGTGGGTCAGCAGAGCGTTCCTGAGCTGGCTCACAGAGCTGTGGACAGGCACCCTCAGGGCAGGGTAAGCTGGAGGCCAGGAAAAGTCTAGGTGCCATCTTCCCCGGGGAAGATAGATGGAGATCAATCCACTTGGCTGTGTTGAATCCTTGTTACCTACTTCACCCATCAGAGGAGCTAAATGGGAGCAGGCTGGTCTATTGTGAGGCTGATGCACCATGTTCTGGGAGGCAGGGCTGTTCCCACCAGCTGCCTGTTGGCTGTCTGGCTGTAGGCACAGGCTGGGACTACACAAGGCTCAGGCTGCTGCACCAAGCAGTGCTGGGCACAGATGCTTACAGGAAACAGAGGAGTAAGAGAACAGCAAATAGGAAATGTCCCAGAGCCTACTTGAACATCCTGAAGGTAGGGGGAAACCTCCAGACAGCAAAACAGGATGGCACGGGAGCGTTTCCATTCGCTTGACTCATGCTGAAACAATGCCCGGCTGCTGTTTTCCTTGGACAAATGCATTTCTCTGAGCAACAGGATCTCCTGGCCCTCCTGCGAGGCCAACACTGGGGTTTAACTGTTGCACAGCCTGGGCCTGTCCTGTCCTTTGGAGTCACTCAGCGGGTTGGAATGGCCTGTGGGGAGCAGTAGATCCTGCTGGTGCTGTACGTGGATCTCCCTGCAGATCCATCTCCCTGCCATGTTCCACGGGACAATGTCTGGCAGGGGGTTGTGGCTGTGGAAGGGGGGGTTGCAGGAGCCCACATTGGATGCAGGAGGCAGTGTGACGTCCAAGGCCATCGGCATCAAGTTTGCTTCTCTCCAGCCTCAGCGGGGGAAGCGGCACTCTGTCCATGTGTCAGACACTTTGTCCTTCTTGTGGCTTATGGATCCAGTGTGTGACATGGGATATGGTCAGCATCTTTGTGGATGGGGTCACAGGCAGAGCTTCATCCCATGAGGGGCTGTCCCTGATGCTGGGGTTGTTTGGAGCACTCAGTACTGTGCACTAAATTCTTAGAAGCTTCCTGCCAGGTTGACATTTGCACGCTGGCCTGCAGGCAGAGCCTCTTCCCAGTGCTGACAGATGCCTGTTTGTGAGTCTGTCTGCACAAGATCCACACCACAGCCAAGACTGGGAGTTCTTGCTTCAGCAAGAATGATTTTGATGGAAAGATTAAAATCTGCATCTAAAAGTTTTATGGACCTGAATGATGGCCAAATGAATCATAGAATCATAGAATGGCTTGAGTGGGAAAGGACCTCAAAGATCACCTGTTTCCAACCCCTCTGCCATGAGCAGGGACACCTTCCACTCCCTGCTTGCTGCAGGTCAGCCTCCAGACCAGGCATAAGAAGCAGGGCTACACCCCAAGGTGCATGGGGTCATAGCGGAGGTGTCCATCAGAGCATGGCAAGAGCATCTGCATGTGGATGCTGCTGCAAGCATAGACCTCCCCATGAGGCTCTGTGCCAGCCCAGCTCAGCCCAGCCCTGCCGAGTGCCAAAAGGGAGAAGCCTCCCCGTTTGAAAGCGGCACCAGGGCTGAGATGAACAGAGGGGGCAAACACTGCAACGTTCCCAGAAATGTCCTGAAAACTCTCCAATGACAGAAGGCAGAGCTTAAACCCTATTCTTACTGAGTTTCCTGGATATAGATCCCCAGTGACACTGGTGGCCTGCGAGAGGAAGCAGGGCAGTCGTGTTGATTGCACAGCTGCTCTCGGCAGCCTCAGCCTGACCCTGGACCAGCACATTGCACCACACTCCCTGCTCCCATCTCTATGGCCAACCCGGCCTCTGCTTCCTACGTGATCACAGTGCTGTTATGGTACTGCCAAGTGGCGGTGGGTTCTGGGTGTCTGCCAGTGCCACCACTGCCTGGAGCCTTCAGTGCTGCCCCCAGGTTTCTCCCCTTGGAGGTCTCATTGGAGATGAATAACCTGCTGGCAACAGCGAGGACCTAACCCCCAGGTCCTCAGATGGGTGCTTTTACCCCCTTTCTCCACCTGGAAGGAAGGTTCCTGCTGTGATGGTAGACCTCAGGATAGGTCCCAGACCTTCTCAGGTCCAAGGGTGCACGTAGCTGGGGCTGGAAAGGTGACTGCTGCCTCTATTCTTGCCATTGGGTGAGATCTTCCCTTCTCTCACCTGTGACAAGAAGCTAATAAAAGCTGGAGGTATCTTGGGAATCTTCAGTGCTGGAAATGATAGAAGTTTGTCCTGCAGGAAAGGATATTTACATCAAAGGGGCAGCTACAGACTACAAAGGACCGACACTTGAGTCCTTGTATGGCTGCAAGGCCATTTGCCTTTGCTTTTGCCTAAAACCCAGGGAGAGCTCGAGCAGGACATTTTGTGGAAAGGAAAAACTTTGTTTTTGCTCATGATTGTGTGGGAGCTGCTGTAGGTGTGCTATGTGCTCGGTCACACAGGGTTTGTTTCTTTGAGAGCTGGTAGAATAACCCTGAGAAGCCCTTTAATGAGTGGAAGCAAGCCGTGCCACCTGCAGACCCAGGGCTGGGCACTCGCAGTGCTCCATGTTGGCCGGGAACTCGGCAGCAGCGGTGCTGCCAGTTTGTCAGATGTTTGGAGGAGGAGTGGAGTTCTCCTGGGTTGTGAGCAGGCTGATGCTGAAGCTGCAGCCAGGCCAGGCTGTCAGTGTGTATGGGCTGAGAGAGTACATCCTGTACCTTTTCT
This sequence comes from Chloroceryle amazona, assembly GCA_027560015.1. Lineage (NCBI taxonomy): Eukaryota > Metazoa > Chordata > Aves > Coraciiformes > Cerylidae > Chloroceryle > Chloroceryle amazona. Next base: position 8,853 of record JANHFX010023338.1, on the reverse strand, counting down.
TGGGATCTAAAAAAAACCCAAAGTACAGCTGAGAGCTGTGAGGTAGGAGGAGCAGCTGGATTCCCTGAGTATCATCTGAGGCAGTGGTGGTGGTGAGATAGAGCAGTGCAGGTGTGCTGTTGGCTGGGATGGAGCTTTCCAGAGTTGGAGATAATTATCTCCAGTGGGCAAGTCCTTCTACATGAGTTCACCTGGTTTTGTGGGTTCCTCATGCAGACAGGTTACCCTGTTTTGGAGATTTTGCTCTTTTCCAAGTGCTTCTGCCCTGGGGCAGCAGGGAACTACCTGACACGATGAGCTCTGTGCTTCCCAAGCCCCTCAGTCAGTGAAGGCAGGAGAGTTTGCCTTGCCTTTGCCTGTGCCCTGCCAGGCTTGCTGGTGCCAGTGCTCCTTGCCCACAGCCCTGCAAGCCAGACCCTGCACACTTTGGATTTTGAACCATTTCAGGGCTTTGACTTGCTTTGTAACAAGTCCTGCTGCTTGATGCACAGGGAAACTGTTCTAGGAATTCTTTGGCAATGGCTGCCAAGCAGCAGCCAAAATTACAGAACAAGCAGAACCTGCAAGGAACTGGCAACAGAACTGGTCTCGGGAATTCAGCATTGCTCTCTGCTGAAAAAAAGAGATTTTCCAGGAAGGTAAAGGGTTTTGTTGTTTACATCAGTGCACATCATTACTAAGTAGGACCTGTTGCACTTATCCCCATTCCCGAGCAAACTTGAAATTTCATTGAAAAAAATTAACAAATCAGACAAGATCTGACAACCACAGCCATGCATCTATTAGCACAAATACTCTGAATAATATTAATACTATTAACCGTTCCTTTTGAGATATTGGGCATTACAAACACATTTTTTTGTGACACTTGTGTGTGTTGGGGTAAGGCAGGCAGTATGGGTTCATGCTTTTCCTCCAGAGACTTTGCTGTCCTGCAGAGAGCACATGTGGGTTCATGGTCCTCATCTGCAAGGGCTGCCTGAGAATTTTGCTATGACTGCTATGTTTGTTTTTTTTGTTGGCCATAGCACACAACTCCAGAGTAAATCAGATGAGCACGTGTCGGTTACCATACTTGCACTTGTCTTCAGCACTTGAATTTTATCTCCTGAATGTCTCCATTCCAGCATCTAGAGCTAAGTGTCACACCAGTGGCAACTTGGGGTTGCTGGAGTACCTGGCTACCCTGGTAGATCATCAGCCCCTGAATGCTAAACATCGTGAGCAGGTGGCATTTGCACTTCAGTGGTTACTTTTCTTGTTATGGGACAGCATGGACTGAAGAAGGGGCAGGTCCATGCTGGGCAGTTAGGCTTTTTGAGAGGTCACAGCTTGGTTTAGAGCTGCTAAGAAAAATGCTGTTCACAGGCAGTGGCAATGCTCAAGCCGGCCTATGAGGTGCGAGTATTTGTGATGCCTTGCACCTCAGTGAAAGGTTTTCAGGGTGGCAGAGGATGTCTGGGCTGTCGATGCCAGCAGAGGTCTCAGACAAGCCCAGCTTGGTTCTTGAATCTGCTCTGGAAAGTGACTGCTGGGGCTGAGCATCCAGAGGTGATCTGTGAGGAGTGGCTGGGGCTGCTTTGACAGCAGGAGGGCAGCTGGTGCAGCTCAGCCAAGGGCTTCTGCACCAGCACTTGTTGGAGAAGGAACTTCCAAGGGCTGAAGCCCTTTGATGGAGGAACGAACAAACAAACAGCAGGAAATTGAGAGGTTTTGCTGCATAGCTGGGATGTTTTCTGGAGTGATGCGGTGCTGTGGCCGAATGAGGAAGCTCCCAGCAGTCCTCTGGAGGGGTTCCAGCAATACCATCCCGCTCTCTGAAGCTCACTGGTGGTTCTCTCCATGCCAGGACTCCCCTCTTGTGTCCCACAGTGTTCCATAGCTGGGACTCCCAGCTGGGGACAGAGACCTTTTATTATTTCCCTTCCCCACAGCAGCAGGTGAGCATCTGTGAAGGGCGAGCATCTCTGCTGTTCCTGAGAGCCCCACTGGTGAGCCAGCGTGGCCTGGGGCTGGCTGCCCACACCTCAGAGGCCGGCAGGAGAGCTCTGCCATAGCGGAGTCCATTCTCACAGTTAACAGAAATCTGCCATTTTGGCACTGATTAGGCCTGGGGTGTTTATTAGTGCATGAGCTGACCTGTCCTTCCCCAGCGCCGAGGAGAGGATGGTGCCGACACAGCCGCTTGCTCTGCACTGCTGCTGGTGCCACAGGCGTTTGGTCTTTGGTGGGAAGGAAACAGATGCCATCGAAATGGTGAATTTATGGTCCCACCTCTGGAAGGTGGTTTTAGCACCTGTGTCGGGTGTAAAAATTTTAGATGGTGATGGCAACCAGCCTTAAAAATCCATGTCCCAAGGACAGGTTTTGCCTGTGAGCTGTGTTCACAAATTGCTACTAATCATCTCTTTAAGTGTGCCCCTTTTTGGAGTGCTAAGCCCACGCAGAGATGTAATCATTGAGCATCAATTTGCTGCTGCAGATACAGGCCTTTTAAAAGTTTGGCATGCAGCCTGTGCTGTAGTAGAGACCAGCACTGTACGGACATAATTAATGTACTACGTGAGAAGTTTATTAAGGAATTATGGCCGTCTTCATTGAAGAGATCAGTCCGTTGGTTCATCGGTGTTTTCCAGGCAAGGGCTGGAGGTCCTGCTTGAGCTGGATGCTGGCCCTGAACCCACTGGAGGAGGGTAAGGTGGTCCAGGTATGCACACCAACATATCCTGCCCTTTGTCTCAGACTGGGAATCGAGGTTGTTTTCCCTCAGGGTGATGTATTTCCCTGTGGAGTGGGGGGTTCCGCTGGGCTGGAGATGCCGTTGCACATCGCTGGGCACATCGTGCTCCTCGGGAGCACAGAGCCAGGATTTCCTGGGTTACACAAGCTGCTCAGCCTCAGCTAAGGCGCTCTGGGCCAGGCTGGTACTGAACCAGGCGCCCCAGCTCCTTAAGGGGTTTATTGTTTGCACATGGGAAATAAGCAGTTAGCAACAAGGGCCACTTTGTTGCAAAGCCTCTGCCTGCAGCAGGGCTGAGCTGCGGTCTGTCTGGCAGCACCAGGGTGGGAAGGGGGAGAGTGAGTCAAATCCTGCTCTGGGTGCAGCCCTGCAGTGGCTGCCTCCTTCCAGCTGTAGCAGAAACTCGGAAGGGCCCATCTTCACTGCAGGGATGCCTTATGTCGGGGGCAAAGCTGGAGGAAGGGGAGATGGCTTTTTCCTGAGGATTAGTCTGGGTTGAACAAAGTGATGGTAAGGGGCTGGCAGCCGCCTGCCCCAGTGAGCTTTAGCCACGAGGAGAAGCATGCAGGGAGGTTTCTTGGCCAGGTTCTTGCTTCTTGCTGAGGATTAGGGGGAAAGCCACCATCATCCTCTAGACAGATAACAATATCATCCCAGTGTCATCACTCTTCCCTCTCCACCACCCACACCCTCTCCTTAAGGTGTAACAGCCAGTTTGCTTTTAAGCTCTTATCTGTCATCCCCAGAAACCGTTTCAATTATTTACCCTCTCTGTCTGGTCTCTGCCTCTCTGTTTTAAACATGCCCCCCTGTCCCCATCAGGACGCTGCACAGTGCCCACTGGGGCTCCCAGCCCATCCGCCTCCTCAACCAGCTCACCGGGGCCCCGCAGGCACAGGGCACCAGTGATCCTGCCAGGGGTCACTCATTGGGCCCACGGCCACACACCGTGTCCTCCTGCCCGGCACAGTGCGAGGAGCAGCACGTGCCCCCGCCTCACTGCTTGCTGCACGGGAACAGTGGGGTTTGCCAGCGGCTGGGGATGCTGCCGCCAGCCGTCCATTCTCTGGCTCGGGAACTGAAAAGTGTATTTAGAGGTAGCAGGAACATAGACTTGTTGTTTTAGTTGGCGTAAGGGCTGACAGGGCTCCTGTCCGAGTGGTGCAGAGAGGGGCAACTGACAGTTCCTGCTTACCTTCTGTGCCAGGGATCCCATGCCCGGCTGGGTGGGACTCAGGATCCCCCAGCCCCTGACCCCACGAGAGAGGCTTGGTGACAAGTTCTATATTCAAGGTGCTGGCCCACTGCTGCTGCCTGTCCTGCCCTCCCAGGCAGTTGGCCCAAACTCTGCCAGCACTGGCAAGAGGTGGGAGCAAACCAGTGAGCTACAGTGAGTTTACTGGTCCAGGGATATTTATTTTATCCAGAATCTTGCAAACCCCATATTTTTGTGGCTGTATCCCATGGTTTTTGGCTTTGCTTCCCCCTTTGCTGAGAGGCTGTGCAGCCTTCCTCCCCGGGTCCTGCATTGCTCAGTCTCATGCAATGCTCATGCACAGTGTGCAGCGGTGTTCAGAGAGCCCCCAGCCTTCCAGGAGCATCCTCTGGCTGCAGCCACCCTGGGGCTGGCCTAGCATCTGGTTTCACTTCATGTCCTTTGACCCAGCTCCTCAGCTGCATGAGGAGTATCCCACAGGCTGCTGGCATTTCTGGAAATGTAGCCATATGGGGAGGACCCACCCACGTCCTCATCCGCAGGGCCAGCAGTGGCTGTGCAGCTGGTGAGGCAGGGTCACAGCCTCTTGAACATCGCCAGTGGGTTCAGGCACACAAGCCAAGTCTGCTGCCGATGGTGCCAGTGCCTCAGGCTTGCTGTTGGTCACCCAGCTGGCAGCAACTCCTCCACCCTGCTTTTCCTGTGAGCAAGGGCACCCTGCTGCCCTGCCGATGATATGCGCTTATCCCATGAGGTTGTCCCATAAGCCAGAGCTGAAGTAAATGAGTGGAAGTTCATGGATTTGGCCAGAGTCTTCCCGCTACCCAGTGTTTGCCCCTTGCTGTGAATGAAAGCAAGAAAAGGACCTGCAAAATATGGCTGGTAGGTGGAGTGGTCCCTTCTCTCCCTGGCAGCTGTCCCCAGTGAGGCATTTCAAAGGGAGCAATGGCAGCTCTGCAAGCTGGGGCTTGTGACCACCAGCCTTCGAGGCTGGGGAGGTGTGGCCGGAGCGCCCTGCACCGGGCCAGCAAGGGAAGTCCTGGTGGAAGCAGGGTTTTTTATCTGGGCTGCCTGGGCCCAGCATTTGAATGCTTGGAAATGCTCTTCTCCAGATGTTTCCTAGCACACGCCAGCTCTGTTTATAAACAGCTCCTCAAAGCAAACCCGTTGGGGCTGCAGGCGGGTGCTCACAGCAGCGGCCCCGCACAGCTCCCCGCCACGATTACAGGGTCGGGGGCCCGGGGTCACCTCTTTCCCCTCCCGCCTAGAGGGGCCGGGCGGTTAACAAAAGCCTGAAATGCCTTCTCTTCCTTTCTCCTCCCCTCCTCCCAGCCAGCAGCTTCCTGCCCCGCTGCATCCCAGCTACGCTGGGCCGCCTTCCTGCCCTCGGTTTGGCTTCCGGGCGACCCCGGGGCCGAGGCTGGTGGCCCCCTGTCCTGCCTGAGCTGCCTGTCCCAAGGGACATCACGGCCACTCCAGGGGATTGGGGCCGAGAGATATTTCCATTGCATCCAATTGCAGTTTGGTTCCTTAGTGATTGTCTTGTGGGGTGGCCTGCACATCCAGAGCCCCCTCCCTGCATCCTGGCAGCATGCTTATCGAGCCCCTGGGATTTGCACCCGTGTTTTGCCAAAATTTGAGGTGGGTTGCAATGGGCGATGCCAGGCAGGACAGAGCAGCTGTTTGGCTGGTTGCTGTGCATCCCTGGCCCCATCTCCTCCACAAAATATTACGCTGTCGTACCCACCACTTTCAGCTGGGCAGAGGTGCCTTTAAGCCACACTCTTCTCTGTCCTGGCCCCTGCAGAAGGACAGTGCCAAACCCATCCATTAGAAGGACAAAAGCCAAGCAAGACCCGGGCTGAACAGATGCTGCCAGCAGCCCTGCCAGGACACCCTTCCCTCCATTGGCCTGAGCCCAGCACTCTGGCGCTGCAAGCAGGTTCCCGAGCTGTTGGCACTGTGGAGCCGCCTGCAGTTCATCACATCCTGGATCTCGCCCCAGCATCACTCCCCGAGGATGGCCTTGCCTTCCCCCCAGCCCCACTGCCTTCTGCTCCCCACGTGCAGCCAGGGGAGGATGGCCCCATCACGCCAGTGCCGGGAGGAAGGGCTGAACAATTGCTGCTTGTTGATCTGTCTCCCCTCCCTGCAGAAAAAGGCACGTTGCTCCCTTCTCGTTATCAGCCGTCAGCAAGTAATCTGCTGGGGAACGGTGGGGCTGAAAAACTGAGTCATTTGATACAGATCTGCTTTCATCACACCTGGCCAAGGGCCACTTGGGCGCTTGCGATTTTCCGATTCTGGCTGCTTGTAGGGGCTGTCATCTTGTCCCTTATCTTGGGCAGCTGGTTTTGGAGGTGAGAACTAGAAAGGAGTTGCCTCTGCTGCTATGGAGCTGGAAAGGCGCTGCCCGCCATGGCACTGCTCCCCCTCTCCCTCCTGACAGCTGCCAGCATCAGTTCTGGGGCATGGGAATGGCTTTCCTGGCACTGCCAGCGAGAAGCAGAGAGTGCAGCGTATGCAGAGGTGGGCTTGAGCCGGTCTCTGCTCAGACCTCTGGACCTGAGCACTATGGGAGGCTGATCAGCACAAGGCTGGCTCTTGTTTTTGCAGGTTGAGCTTCCCCCTAATGCTGCAGGGAGAGCGCTTTTCCTTTCTTTTCTCGTGAGCATCCACGAGTTGTCTTTGCGGTGGCCTGGTGCCTGTCCCCAAGACATAACTGCTCTTTGGGGAGGCAGAGCCCTTTCATCCTTTCCTTGCCCTTTAGATCAAATGAGCACTGCTGCCCGTTGGCTCCGATGAGGCAGCCAGTCCTCCACTCCTCCTCCCCAGGAGGTGGTGAGACAGCTGCTCAAAACCAGCCCTTTTTCCACGGAAAACTGGCACTGGGAAAAACCCTTCCCATCCTGGTGAAAGGGAGACATGTAAAGACCTTAATGAAATAAGAAATATCAGAGGTTTGATTGTAAAGCATCTAAATGGAAAGTTGTAAGGAAGTGATAGTGCGTGATGCTTGCGGTTCTCCAGATCAGGAGATAAAAAAGGTGCTCACGGTTGACATCATGAATAGATTCGCATTTTCTGCTGGAATAATTCTTGCCTTGGCCAGTCTCAAAGTGCTGGGCTGGGGATCCAGAGCACAGGCCAGAGGGTGGATTTAATAGTCTGAACTCTGTACAGACTGTAGGATTATCTGAGCAAGTGTTTGATGGAGCTGAACACAGCTTCTTACAAGAAAAAATTCAATTTAAATGTTTGCAGTGGGGGAGTACCCACCATTAGTCTGGATTGGTCCCAGGGGTGAATGTCCCTGCATCTTCTTACATCTGAATTATCCCAGCTTCAGCTTGAAGCATGGGAGTACTTTAAACCTTTGGGTGCTAAATCCACACCATCTCCCAGCAAATTCTTGTTTCCTGGAGACACACAGAGACGTTGGTCAGTCTGACAGATTCAGAGAGGAACCGGCAGCAGGCTTGGCTTATTCTTTCTAACAATGTTTCTCCCTGACATCTTCAAAGCAAGGTGCAAAAAAAAAAGCAAACCTGCTGTAGCTTTACAATAAATTGGAAGGAGAGCACAGTGTTGGCAGCTCAGTCTGTCAGATGGTGGGGTGGGGGCCACAGGTCCTTCCTGTCCTCCTCCAAACCACAGGCTCGGCCAGCTCTCAGATTGGCATTCTGAATGGGAGTGATTTTTTGGGGCAGATGCATCCCCAGGTGCTTTGGTCATAGCATGGGATGAATTCAGCTCCGGCAGGTGGGAGCAGAGGTGTGTGTATGGCGGGGTGTGCTCACTGCCCCGGGGCTGAGAAAGGAGACAAAGACATTTCTGGACTGCTTCCTTAGGTAGTCTAATTCTTTCCCATTTGAATCACCCTCTGGAGTTAGTTTTGTGTATGGCTGGACTTGCACCATGCTCTTCTCCTTGGTAGCTGGAATTGAGCTGGTGAAGGTGATGTCGGCCAGAGCTGCTACTGCTGAGCCTTCCTGGGGCTGTAAATGCTGAAGGCAGCACTTGTTCAGCTAATGAGATGTTGCCATTGGATTTGTTTTTCAATTTTTATTTTGAGGAAATGATTCTGACACTCAGATTTATTTCAAGCCTTCTTTTTGCACATCCTCAAACTGGTGCCCATCTCTGATCCAGAGCATCCCCATAATCAAGTAATAGTAATGGTGATGTGAGCTCTGCTGTGAGATCCCATTAACTGCAGGACATTTTCCTGGCATGTACCAGCAGTAGGGACACTTGTGATGGTTCCCCAGGCACTGGGGATGTGGTTTCGTCTCCCCGCACAGCCGTGTGAGCAGTCACACGATCCTGTGTTCACTTGGCTCACCACAGCAGTGCTGGCAGAAACAAAAGGAGCTTTAGGAGAGAGCAAGAAGAGTGGTTTGATGTCTGTGCAATACCCTGTGCAGAGGGATGGTGAGGAATGCAGCTTGTGAAGCACCAAGCTTCTCTGGGAGGCTGAGTGCCTCCAGACAGCAGATGACAAGCACTGTCAGATCCCTTGGCTGGTTGGTAGATCCTGTGCTGTGACTGAGACCTGCCCAGACTTGAGGTGGCTGCTCTTCAGGCTGTGCTCCCTGACTCCCCTGTTCCTGTTTTTCCTCTCTTTGCAGACACACGTTCTGGCAGTATCGCCGAGAGAACCCCCAAACCAAAGTGGGGGATCCCCCTCCTGATGGGCTGCCCGGCTTCAACAGTGGCGTCCTGCTCCTGAACCTGGAAGCCATGAGGCAGTCCAAGCTCTACAACCAGCTGCTGGAGCCCACCATGGTGCAGAAGCTGACAGAGAAGTACCACTTCAAGGTGGAAGTTGATCCATGCCCTGGGTTGTGCAGTGGGTTTTTCCATCCACGTTCAATGGTGTGGAGAGGGCCGGGAG
>JANHFX010023336.1:0-13419 GCA_027560015.1 Chloroceryle amazona | reverse complement strand
TGCATGTGCAATATGGTTTGAAGAGGTCTCTTGGCAGGGCAAATGAGCTCCAGGTTACCTCAGTGGGGCTGTTATGGGTGCTGACACCCTGCGCTACCAGGCCAACAACTGCCCCATCTGCAGGCTGCGTAAGGGAGGGATGGATGGCATCTCTGGGAGGGGTGGCTGGCATCTCCCATCCTCAGGTTTTTGAGTCCTTCCAGCCCCTTGTGCAGAGATATGGGGATGCCCCTCCTGTGAAATGGGGTAGCATTGAGGGGGGGGAGTGGTTCTCTTTTTGGTATCCAGTTTTCAACCTGTCCTTCGTTCCTGCTGTCGCAGCTTTCCGAGCCTTGCTTCAAATCCGAGCCATGAGAAAAAAGTTGGGACCCCTCTCACCCACCAGCTTTAACCCAATCATCGCGTCACAAACCTCCGACTCTGAGGAGCACTCGGTCAGTGCTTGGTGGCACCCTAGCACCTTCCACTTCCTAGGGAGGTCTGGGGGGACATGTGCTTCCTGGGACAAGGGTTTATTTATTTAATGCGAACTGATCTTACCAAAAAATGCAAGTTTGATAATGAAAAAGGAAGTGCTGTCCACTGGGTGGAAAGATGGTGGGTTTGGGGCTTTTGTTTGTGCAGGTTGGTTGTCTGCCCGTTCTCTGTGTTTTGGCTTCTCCTTGGGGCATCTTGATCCTGCTAGGAGCAGGGGCAAGGAGTGGGAACAGCAAAATGACCCTCACCCTCTCTTTTTCCTCTCTCCCCAGTCCTCAGAGAACATACCCCTGGGCTATGAGGTGGTGTCACTCCTGGAGGCCCTCAACGGGCCGTTGACACCCTCACCAGCTGCTCTGCCGATTCGTGCACTGGGGGACCCCCCAGGCGCAGGGGCCCTGCCCTCCTACAGCAGTGATGCCCCACTGCCCCCACTGCGGGGCCTCTCGCCCCTCGAGCATCTCCCTGACTGCGGCCCCCCAGGGCTCAAGCTGAAGAAGAGTCTCTCCAAGTGAGTACCAGGGTGGGTGCAGGCATCTGGGGGGATTCCAGGAGGTCTGGGGGCTGTGGGCAGGGGTGAAGGTCTCTACTTTCCCCCTTCGGGGCAGGTCCATCTCACAGAATTCCTCCATCCTGCCTGAAGAGGAGGATGAGAAGTCATGCACCGAGTCGGAGCTGAGGGTCTCCGAGAGAAGATCCCCTGCCCGGTGCGAGGAGGTGAGAGTGTTCTGAAATATGCTGGGGATGAGCTGATGCACTGGGGAGGTGACAGGTTTCGGGAAGGCTTGGGACCAGAGGGTCTGGCTGGGGTTTGCCCTTCCTGGTTTTAATTCCCTCCACAAGGACGCCTGAGGGAGACGGATCCATCTCTGCCAAATATCCCTTATCTCATCCTCCCTTGCAGGAATGTGGTGTGACCCCAGAGAGTGAAAACCTCACCCTGTCATCATCGGGAGCTATTGACCAGTCCTCATGCACTGGAACCCCCCTCTCCTCCACCATCTCGTCCCCAGAAGGTATGGCATGGCTGGGCTCACTGGTGTTGGCAAGGCAGGAGAGTAGCATCATGGTCTCAGGTCCATCCCACTGAGGGGGGATGTGGGATCGGTTTGCATGACCCCTTCCTACCCTGCCGTGGATGTTGTGCGAAGCCCCAGGGTGTCACCTCTGGTTCAGCATTAGACCTAGAGATGGGAGACTGAGAGTCCCAGGTACCCACTGCTGGCAGCTTTCCACCCACCGCATCTCCATGGCATGCAGCAGGTCCTTGCTCTGCATCACTCTTCTCCTCATGTGCCCCCTTTTCAGTGAGCTGGTGCTGTGCTGCGACTTGCACAGGTGGGCTGGGGGGGTCCGGTGGCCCTGCTCAGTCCTTGCTCTCCCCCAGAGCCCGTCAGCAGCAGCCTGGCTCAGTCCGTCATGTCCATGGCCTCCTCTCAGAGCCAGCACTCCCAGCTCAGCACCGACACTGTGTCCTCCATGTCTGGCTCTTATGTCGCTCCTGGCACAGAGGAGGAGGAGGGAGACATGCTGCCCTCACCCGCGGCTGCCAGCGCCACAGCCTCTGATGGAGAGGTAGGGGCTGGGGGGGTTGCTGATAGTGTCCATTGCCCCCAGGTTCAAGAGATTCCCCATGGGATGTAACTTCTCTTTCAAATCCCCCAGCACCAGACTTTTTTTTTTTTTCTTCCATCTTTCCCACCTTTTTCCCACAGTCAACACCTGTGGAGTCCCCAGATATAAACTTCATCAGCATCTCAGCTGAGGAGCGTGATGCCGAGGTAACTGTAACCATCCCATGTGGGGCTGGGAGACACAGTGCCACCCAGCATAGTGGTGGGACCCCAGCTGTGCCTGGTTCCAGGTGCCTGTGGAGGGGGAAGCTGGGTGGACAGCACTACATGCCCTCAGGACTGAGCTGGGGAAGGGGCTGCCCACACATCTATGTCCCTGGGGTGCTGTCCTGGGGATGGATGGGACAATGGGGCTGTCCTTTATCCAGGATCATCTAACTGGTCCATGGGGCCAGCAATGTTCCCCCAAAAGGGACATGGGGACAGCCCCCAGCACAGTGCTTGGACAATGTGGGGCTACTAATTCTTGGTGCCTCTTGCCTGTGCCACAGGGCAACGACATGCTGGAGGATGAGGACACTTCTCCCACGCAGGAAGACGGTAAAAGGCCCCGGGTTGTCATTGTCATCCCTTTGCTTTCAGTGCACTGTCACCAGTGGGCAGCTGGGCGAGTGGCATATGCTGGGCTGATCCCCAGCTGCCCTAGCTGCTGGTGGGGAGAGCCCTCGGTGACACCACTGGCACCGGGGCTGGGAAAGCATCCAACACAGCGGAGTTACCCATGGGTGGGTTGAACACCAGTGGGTGGCGGGAGACCAACTGGCCATGGGGACCCTGGTGAGTGCCGTGCAGAGCAGGTGATGGCTGGCGTTTACCATCCAATTGTGTTTCCAATGGACCAAGTGGAAAGGAGGCTTCTCTGTGTTTTAGCCCTTGCCAAGAAGGTTTTTCCTCACATGTCTAAAAGTCTTTCCCTTAGAGAACCTGGTCTGGTCTGGTTCCTGTAGGAAGGGGCTGCAAAACTCTTCCCTTTTGTATGCTTTCCTTAGTTTTTTTGGCCTGTCTTCAGAGTATTTTCACAAGCCAGTACACACATATTGAGGGCTCTTTTAACTTCTTCCCTTCCGCTCAAATAGCTAAGGAAAGATGTGGTCACCCCTGTGCCATCGGTCACCAGCCACCTTGGGTTTCTTTAGGGTGATAGGCAGGCCCCCAGTGTGCTCCTGACCACATTTGCAAGGCTCTGGTTAGCAAAACTATGCCAAAATCATACCCCTGATCAACCTGAACACTCATCCAAGCTGGAAAGCAGGAACACCCATGTTTAAAATGTGATCTCTGCCCTGTGGTGAGGCTCTTGCTGAGGGGGAGCTTGAATATGACATCTAGGGAGCAACGAGGGCTGTGGTGGACATTCATGGGCATCCCAACAATGCTGGGAGGAGGGCGGCCTTTCTCCTTAGGACACAGTCCTGTGCCCATTCTCAGTGGGGCTACTGGCTTACTGGGGAATGTCCCTTCTGAGGTTTAGTTGCCTGCATCTGATGGATGCAGGTAAGAACCTGGGGGCTGATCTCTTGTACAGGTGATGCGAAGAAGCAGAGTTACCTCCCTCAGCCCCAAAAGCCTCCATGCCCCTGCAAAGCTTGGCTACAGCTTTTGCCCCATGCATCATCCAGTTGCTGCCTCCTCCTGGCATCCCCGCGGCTCTTGCGCACGCACTGACGATGCCAGAAAGGCTCCATTGGGAGGTGTTGGGTGTCACCGCAACCTGGCTCTACTGACTGGGAACTGCTCAGCCGTGCCAGAGGGAAGCTCTGGATGAATCCTGGGCAGGCAGTGGGGGAGCGGGTTGATGCGCACCAGTGCCCATTACTGCATCGTTGCTGTTTTGCTGCCCTCCAGTGTGGCCGGAGCAAGGGAAGGAGCAGCTCGGACCATGCCAAGGCGTTATTGTCCACTCTTCACCCCCTCCTGTATAGATGAATCATTTTAATGTGGATTGGTTTGTTTGGTTTTTTTTGGTTTTTTTTTTTTTTTTGTTTGTGGTTTTTTGTTGTTGTTGTTTGTTTTTGTTGTTTTTGTTGTTGTTGTTGGTTTGGGTCTTTTTTGTTTGTTTGTTTGTTTTTTTTAAAGAGGGCGGGAAGGGAAAAAGGAAAAGACCCAGAAATCCCCCACCCCACCACTAACAAGGCATCGGCGAGCCCCAGGGCCGAGCCACGGCGTTAACTGCCTTAACTCCCTTCCAGGCCCGAGGACAGGCACTTTCCTCGGTCTGAGGTGTGACAATAACAATGACTTGGGCATCGCACACGTGAAAGCGCTGGACAATAAACTGTGCTCTGAGGCCTGCTTACCTGGTGAGTGGCCATCTGCTGAACATGAACTTGGGCGGGGGGGGACAGTTACACTCTTCCCTGCATCATCCCAGACCTTTGCATCCGTCCCTCCTCTCCCACCACCACCATCCTCAACCACATCCCCACCAGGTTCTCCTTCCTGAACTCCACCATCCATCCCAGCACAGAGCTGAGCACCAGGAATGTCACCACCAGCAACCCTAATTCAGGGTGACCTGCCCCACTGGGATGTCCCTGGGGGGTTGCAGACTTGTTTTCCTGGGATGCTTTTTTCCTTGGCCAGGGGGCTGCTGGCACCCTGGAAGTACCAGCTCTCCCAGTTAATATGGGTTTGAGTCACAGCTGTAGCCTGGTTCAAACTCGTGGTGGGCACAGCAGGATTTTGGGTTGGGATGTGATCCTCAGCCAATCCAGACTTACCACAAGGGCTGCTGGCCTCGCCCTCCTCTTTCTTTAAGGCGGGGGAGATGGGTTCCATCAGGTTGGGTTGTCCTTCAGCAGAGCCCCAAAGTTCATCTCTCTTTCCCATTTCTTCACGCTTTTTCTTCCATCCTCCTTCCACTTCTGTTTCCTTCTGCCTTCTCTCCATCCCTCTTTTCTCTTCTTCCTCCCTCCCAGGCTCCTCCGTCTGTGTGAAAGTTCATGTTCGCTCTGTGCCAACACGGTTTTCTCAACCCATGCTTGTGTCCCTTCCCTGCCCAGAGTTACCTAAAGGTGACAAATGTATTGGTGGTGCCTGGTCCTTGTGCAGGTCAAGGGGCCAGGGGGCTGGGGACCCTGCCCAGCGCTGCACGCTCCTTTTTTCAGTCTGTGTGTGTGGAAATTAAGGGACAAATAAGCCAAGATGAAGACCTCTGAAGGTCTAGGTCTCCATCAATACATTTGTGGACAAGCTAAAAGCAACTCTACACCTACCTTGCCCTTTTGGCTAAATTTGTGGCAGGTCCCAGACTCGCAGCAGGTGCTGGAGAGCTGAGAGGGTAGATGAAACCCCCTGGAGGGAGGGGAAATCCTTTCTTCCCCTTTTTTTCCAGGAAAGCTTCCTCTCCTGCTGCATTATCTGTTCCTGGTGGTTTCTGCACTGGAGAAACTCAGCTAAGGCTCTTGGGGAGGAACAGGTGCCTGTCACAAATGCCCCATGTCCCCTCCATCACCCTCCAGCAGCAGCTGGCTGAGCCCTGCCAGCTCGGGAAGGGCTGGAGAAAGGGATGGGGTGGTCCCAGCACCACCTCTGCCTTTGTTGGAGGTCCCAGCAAGGCATCCCCTGCCTGTGATACTGGCCAAAGCCACCCCGGCCCACATCTGCCTTGGTTATGCCAGGGAGGAGGATGAGGAAGGGGCGCTTTTCAGCCCAGATGGTCCTGGCATGGGGTCACATTCTTGCTCTGCTGTGAGGACTGCAATGGCCTTGGTCCCCTGCCTGGGCTGGGGTGCAGAACCTGGCACCTGGACTGAGCTCAGCCAAGGATGCTGTGTCCATCCTTTGGCCACCATGTCTGTCCATGCATCCAGCGGCTGCACTGCTTGGAGCCCTGGGCAGGGAGCCGCGCTGCCGCCCGCATGAGAGGGGTCATCCAGCCTCAGCAATTGCTGGGAAAAGCAGGGAGGCTGCCACTCACACCAGGGCCGAGGAGGTGCAGAGTGGGGGCTTTGGGACTGCCCATGGACCCCTGGGGATGGTAGGTGGAGGACAGAGGGAATAACTCCAGAGATGCTGGAGCTCTGCCCTAAAGGGATTGGAGGAGGATTGCCCCGGGGTGCTGGGAAGAGCTCAGAGAATTGGGCCAGGGAAGGGGAGTAGCTGTAACGGCCCCTGCAGGGCTGTAACAGCTGTTTGGTCATTTCCTGGTTGCAATCTGTGTTTTGCAATATTGGTTTTGTTCATTAGACTCAGAGCAGGTCCTTCCTTCCCTGGCCCCATCTGCTCCCTGTCAGTAGCCACCCACTACTGAGACTCGGCCACTTTGCAATGAAGGTGATTTGAGGCACAATTTCATACTGGTGGTGCTGGATGGCAATCGCAGAGCTGGTTTGCATGCGTGGGAAAAGTCCTTTTTGGCAGAGGTTTCTTGGATGTAATGACATCCAAAGGGCTGCCAAGAACAGGATGGTCTTTTACTTTGGGGCCAGGTGCTGTTTTCTTGAAAGTTTAAAGGAAAATCACCTTGACCAGAGGTTATGTTATGATTATTCCTCCCGTAATTTCTCTTGCGGGGAGACTCCATGGGTTGCTTTTTGCACTTTCTGTCACAGATGAAGGTGTGGGATGTGGTTCCTCAAAGCAGAAAGGTTTGCCTCATCCCCGATGCTGCTGTGAGATCTCTGCAGATTTTAGTCTGGTGGGAAAGGGCTTTGGGAAGAGTTGAAAGGGCACATCCTGGGGATTTTAGGACAAAAACTTAAAATAAAACCCACAGACCCATGATCTCAAGGGGATCTCAGGATGTGCAGTGGGTTGTGGGGGTTGTCCCTGGGGCTCAGAGCACCCTCTAGTTGTGGTTGCAACCTTTGCCAGGGACAGGGAAGCATTGGAGAGAGAAAGTGGGGGAAGGCACCTGACAAAAAGGCTGTCAGCAAGGTGGCGAGGGTTGGGGAGCTGCTGCATAGGAGGCAGCAGAAGATCTGAAATCCCCCGAGGTCCTTTGCTGTCTTACACCCATAGCTGGTGAGAGCTATAAGTGATATGGCAGCATGCTGGGCCAGCCAGTTGGGTTTTATCGTGATGCTCTTTGGGAGCTGATGTGCACAGGGCAGGTCTGATGGCTGTTTACAGCAGGGGGAAGCCCTGTCCTGCAGCCCAAGGGGAGATGAGATGGGTGGGCACAGGGCCAGGTCCCCACTTTGGGGCCAGACCATGTCCTACTGGCCCCAACCCTGCTCCTCAGCAGCCTCCCAAGGGTGTGCTGAGCTGTGCTGGGTCTCTGCAGCAGAGCACTGTGGCGACTTATGCAACATCAAGCTCTTCATGGGATTTCAGTGTGTGTGTTTATATAGGGGGTGCATATGTGTAGTCCCATTTCATTCTCCATTCCCTCTGGGATCTGCAGACTTAATGTGCCTCGCTCTCCAGCCTGAGCTTGCCATGAAAAGCCAGTTGAAACAGCAGCTGTCACCTCCCATAAATCATCAGGCAGCGGGTTTTTGTTGCTCTCTCTCTCTCAAGAAGCCTCAGTACTTGCCCTTGGTCTTGAGGTGCCCATGCATGCTCCCCTCCAGACTTAGAGCTGCCCCCCACACCTGGGCACAGGGCTTAACCTTGCTAGAGGAAGCAGCTGCCCTGCTTTAGGGGTGCACCCCCTTCTTAAGGGCACCATGTAGCCTGAGTGTTTGGGTGGCAGGACACAAGCATGGACAGGCAGGTCCCAAGCTCTGCCTGTCACCTTGCCCCAGCTGGATGGTGCTGCCTGAACTGGGAGCCTGCAGCTGGAGATGAGGCATTTGGGGACCCAACCCACCCTGTGCCACAAGCATGCCCACCCATTGGTTCTCTTTGGCACAACGCCCTGGGGGGCACCATGCATGATGGCTCCCTTGCCCCATGTCACTGGCAGCTCCCCATCCTCGTCCCAGACTCGTTTGCAGACACTCAGCCCCTCACAGTTGCTCGCTCGGGTGCATGCCTCCCACCTCGTGCCACCTCTGCTCCCGCCTTCACCATGTGCCTTCTGGTCTCTCTTGCCACGCAGCCGCCATGCCGGACTCCTGCCCCATTAACATTGAGGAATAGGTATGAGACCCACAGAGCCTGCGCCCACCTCGCGCCCCATCATCACCTGGGGGAGGGTTGGTGCTGGGTTGGTGCCTCTCACCCTGGCACTGCTGGTGGTCCCCTTGCTGTCCTGGCCAGGGTGACATCCCTGCAGCCCCCACAGGGCATCTGCATGTGCCTTCTCACTGGGTATGGGGGCAGATGTGGCCCCCTTCTATTTGGAAAGGGCACAGTGCATGGTGCTTCCAGTTTGCCCCTCAGCATTCCTGAGAAATCGCTGGTCTAAGGGCCTCCCTTGGCCTGGAGAGGTAAGTGCAGGCACTCACCAGCCCTCACTGCAGCCTAAAGAGGGGATGGGGGAGGTGGGTATTATTTGGGGTGATTAAATTGCATCCCCCATGGAAAGATGAGCCAAGTGCACTGGTGGGCTTTGGGAACCCCTAACCCCCTGTTTTCTGCCCCCAGGCCCAGAGGCAGCCAACAACAACATGTGGCTGCAGCAGGCACCCTGACCCTGCCGCATCCCAAGACCTGGAGCAGGAGGCAGCCCCCCTGCCCATGTGAGGGCTCAGCCTCAGCGGGGGATGCACCTCCCCACCCACCCCCAGGGACCCTGGTGTCTGGCTGCCATGGGCATTGCCACCTCCACTTCTCGGCTGTAGCAGGACTGATTTTTAAAAGAAAAGACGGTAACCTCAACTTTTCCTCCCTGGCCCTGCTATGCAGAGTGGGGCTAAGAGCCGCATTGCTTCAGAGCCCCCCCATTGGCATCTTCCCATCCTTCAGCCCCTACAGGGAGGGGCTGGGGTCCCTCCTGCCCCTGGCCATCTCACAGCCCCAGACTCCTCTACTCCAGCATGCAGGGCAGATGGAACAGGGTCACCCCATAAAGGGGATCTTGGGACATGTCTGGGGGAAAATAATGGGAGGATGATGCCCAGGAGTGAGAGTTAAGGGTGAGTGTTGGTATCCTTGGTGCATGAGCCAGTGACCTTCATGGGGGGCCGCCCCCCCCAAGTTTGCTGGCCCATGCCCCTGCCATGCTGTGGGATGTGTCCATTAATGCACTGGTGGTGATGGTATTCCCCACATCTACCTTTCCCTCTGCTTTCCTCCTGAGCAGCACATGGGCTCTTGGACTAGGCCCATGTGGCAGGGGTGGGCAAAGGACCTGGTGCCCCCACCCCAGTCACCAGGCCCCAGGGCACTGCTAATTTAACCTCACTGTCTTCCACCCTGCTGTAAGCTCAGGGCTCGGGGCTGTGCCCTCTCTCTGGAACAAGTGCCAAAAGTGTCACCCCCCAATCCCACCCATCCTGCTCCTTCCATTGCACTTTGTAGCAGGGAGTGGATGAGGGTGGGGGAGCTGCACACCACCTCTCCATACTCACTCCTCTGGCCAGCACTGGGCTGACAAGTCGGTTTTGCTCCAGGGGACAGGCACACAGGGTTACTGATGGGGTAGGGACACACCCACAGATCTTGAGAACATGAAGGAACTATTGGCAGAGGCCACGTTCCACCCCAGGAAGCATCAGGGACAGTCGGAAGCTACTTTGAAGAGCATTAGACCTAGCATCCAATCTGCATGGTTTTCTCAGCAGCATGAGTCAGGGAGGATCCCCCAGTGCAGATATGATAGCAAAGGCCACCTTGCTGGAGAAAACACATTTCAGAACTATGTTAGGACAGAGATGTTCATGCAGTGAAAGCAACATCCTGCAGTGGCTTTGGGGTGTGTGTGCGAAGTCCCCAGTGCCCAGCTTCACAGCAGAACATGGGATATGCTGAAGGCCATGGTCTCTAAAGGGAGATAAAGCCCTTTTTGGAGCTGGGGGGGTGTTTGTAGCTGCTTATTCAGTGGCCTCGGTGTGGGTCCTGCCAGAGTAAAGGGTTGATGTCAGACAACACCCTCCTCCTTCCTCCAGGCTCTCTCCACTGCACTGTGCTCATTAGCTTCCAAATTTCTCCCTGGGGACCTGGGGCTGGGTGCCTGGTGAGGGGTGACATCTCCAAACTGCTATCCTGTGGATGGGAGCTGTTAACAGCAGAGAGGGATGGAGCACTGGGGGACAAGCCTGGTGCCCCACTCAGGGTCATACAGCAATGGTGGGGTAACCCACAGGTTTGTGTGTCCTGGCCCCGAGGGCAGCAGCACCACACTGGGCACAGGGAGAGCTTGGGGGGGGTCACTGTCATGCTGAGCTGAGAACACCAGGAGGGCTGCAGAGGGCTGGCTGCTCCCCCACCCCCCAGAAGGGGCAAGGGAAGGAAAATTGAACTGATGCTCCTCGAGTGGTTCATCTACTAAAGCTCGACCTTCCTTGCAGTTTTGAAGGGGATAATGAGAGCTCCCCAGGCTTGGCCAGGCACCACAGCATAGGCTGTGACAGTACTTGTGGCTATTGGCAGGTCAGGACAGAATAGGAAGGTTCTTGCTCAGAAGGGTCCCAGGAGGTGACCAGGAGGGTTTTTGAGCTCTTCCAAGCTGTGTGTCCCCAAGGCTGCAGGAGGAGCCAGGCAAGGCACAGGGTGGCTGTGAGCAGGCACCTGCTGTTCACTCAGAGGGACCTTTGTGCTGCAAAGTGCATGGTGATGGAGAGGAGATGGGAGAATGCTGTGGCCATGCTGCGAGCAAAGAAACAAGCATCCTCTGCCATGGCACAGGAGAGATGGGATTTGAGTGTGAGTGACACCAGCACTATCCTTGGCCACTGAGAATGGATGAGGGGTGGGCAGAAGCCTCCAGTGCTGGCAGTGGGGTGAAAGGCAACAGCCCCTTGTCCCAGTGATCCACCCATGAGGGATTTAAGGAAGGAAACCAGATTGCTGCTTATGACTTTGCTTTGAGCATGATTTGGATTTTACGAGTATGTTTAATAAAAGGTATCTTACATCCAGAAAATGTCCAGAGTAATTTTGTGGTTACAAGGTTGGGGTCTTGGGGCCTTGGTGGGTGTAAACCCTTTTTGGCTAGGAGCATCCACTCACCTGTCACCCAGGCACCTCCCCCAAACCAGCCCAGCTGCTTCAAAGCTCCTAAACCAATTCTCAAGGTCCCTTCCAACCACATTACCCAACCATTCTAAATCCTACTTCCTCCAAGAGTTGCCAGGATGGAGAAGATACAAATGCAAACAAATCTCTGCAGGAGGAGTCTGGCCTGGGGCAGTGGCATCTTTGGCATAGGGTGCAAGCAGCCAGGCAGATGGCACAGGCTTCTGACAGTGCTGGACAGATGAGGACATCCAGAGGGAACCTTCCAGGATGGACAAGAAGAACACTAAGGAGCTGGGCGATCATGCCAAAAAGCTTCCAGTGTTAGGGAAGAAATCTCATGCTGGGAGCCAATGCCTTGAAGGTGAGGAGGGCTGTAAAGGGGGGTTATAATTTGGCTTTACTGGAGAGGGCTCATATATGATGGGGGGCAGCACCTTGCAGCTAGATGGAGGGGGGTCCTTGCAGAGGGCCAGATCCTGCGAAGAAGGAGGATGAGTATGGGAGAATTGAGGCCTGGACTGCTTTGCCTCAGGCTTCTGAGGAAAGCACTTGAGCTATGGGTGCCTTCAGGTGTGTTTTTGCAGGGGCAGGTTCCAACCCCAAGGGAGGTGATTCATTAGAAGGACAGAAATCTCATGTTTGGGGTTGTTTTCTGGATATCAATCAGCTGAAAAGCAAAATAGAAATTTCCTCTCCCTTTGGGAGTTGCCTATTCCCAACACCCACCATCTCCCAGCCTGCAGCCACTGGGGACAGGCACAAGGGAAGGGGCACCTGCCTGTATGCTGAGAAAAGGGCTTGACACCCCACCCCGTCCCCCAGCACACCTTGCCCAAATTCTCAGGGACCCTCCCAGGAAAATCCCTTATTGTACACATCACTGCAGGCAGCAGCGACCCTCAAGAGGTGGTCTTGATGCTCAGCTAACCCTTGCTCTCAACTGTTGTTCTCCTGTGGGGCAGGAGGTGCAGGAGGAGTGCCTGACATTGAAACCTCCCAGGACACCCCAGGGCTCCTCGCTCCCCCAACGGGCAGGTCTTGTGCTGTGAGGTGAAAGTAAACAGGCTTCCTTTAAGTTTTATGGCTGCTCACAGCCCCCTTGGTTGGGACAGGGTGGGGTCTCTCACTGCTAAAGCCCTAGGGCTGTCAAGGGTGGGGGTCAGGAATTTCTTACAGGGTGCTGAAAACCTTTTAATTAGGTAAAGGCAGTCCCTATGCTTTAACTGGGGGTTCTGATAGCCCCCCTTCAGCTTTGCCCTAATTGCTGTGGGCTCCTTAGGGGTCAGAAGCAGAGTCGGGAGAGGGGCACAGGTAAGATGAAAGGACGGTGCCAATCCGCGGGGCTGGAGGGGGTGAGTCAGGACTGAGGTTTTGAGTTGGCTGGTGCTGCTGGCGCTGCACTCGGCCTGGCTGTGGGCCAGGTCCCGCATCCTCCCCGGGTACCACCATCATAACTTTCAAGCGCTTCATCATCCCGGGATCCGTCCCCCGATGGCCAGTTCGCAGGGAAAAGTAGGTGGTACCCTCCAGCTTACCATGACAACTCGTGAACCAGTGGCGGTGCGGGAAGCTGTTGACGGGGCGGAGCATCGCCGTGGCAACCGGTGAAGCCTTTCGGAGCCGCTACTTAACGGCAGCACCGGGGCTGCCGGCAAATCACGGCGGCACGGCGGGCAAGGCCCGGCTAGCAGGGGTCACAACTCACCCGATAGGGAATATCACACATTCCCCCCGCGCTACATCCCCTTCGGGGGTCTTTTTCCGGCGCCTTTTTTTTTTCCACTTTTTTTTTCCGGCTTTTTTTTTTTTTTCCCTGTTTCCTCCTCTTCTTCCAGAAGCTTCTTGCCCTCTCGTGAACTTTGAGACTTGGGGGACGTCGCCGGGACTGGGTAAGTGACGGCAGCGTTGGCCGAAAACGGTCGGGGGGCAGTTAGCTGATGAGGAGGGCGATGGGACGGGCCCCCCCTCCAACCACTGGTCAGCTCTGCTGAGGACTCAGCCAGGTGACTGGGGCTCGTCTGGCTGTCAGAGGCGACAGGTTCGCTCAGGGTGTGTGTGGGTTGATTGATTTTTATTTTATTTTTCCTTATATTTTATTCCTTTATTTCCTCTGCCTGCCCACCGCAGCAAGCATTCCTAAACTCTCCCTTGCTACAGCCACAGGAGTTGGCAGGGGCTGGGTGGTGACTCATGGGATTAAGCACTGACCAAGCTGTCGCTGCTCTGAGCATTATTTTTTGGGGGAAAGCCCCTTTGGTGGCAGCGGGGTGGCTGGCGTCCCCCCCATCTCCGTGAGACC
>JANHFX010023334.1:0-13913 GCA_027560015.1 Chloroceryle amazona | reverse complement strand
CCATCTGCTCAGCTCCCAGGCTGGGAGAGAGGATGCCTCTACCCACCTGCATCAGAGCCACAGCCATCCACCCCCGCAGCCTCTGTGCCCTTGGGTGTGGGGACCTCAGGGTCTCACCACATGAGTCACATCAGCAAGCCTGGAAGGAGGAACCAGCTTTGCAAGAGCAATGCACAACTCAGCCAAAACACGCTGCTCCCTGTAAAAACACAATCATGTGGAAAACAGCAGCTAATGAAGAGGTCTGTCTTCTGCACAAAGTGGGAATGGATAAAACAGCCCCTCTGCTTGGGTGAATAAATTGTTTTCATTGTAAAATCTCCTTCATAACATCTTCCAAACGAAAACCAACCCCAAAGCATGCAGCTGCTGCTGGAAACAACAGCCCTTTCCACTGGCTACAGTTTTCCCTGCCAACAGTCCAGGGTGGGATGGCACGAGCTGCACTATAAAGACCATGTTCTCAAAGGAACACAAGGAGAACTGCTCTGTAACACACCCAAGAACAGATATTGTAATGGTCTTTACAGCTTTTTTTTTAAAAAAAAAAGAAAAAAAAGAAACATGCTCAATAAATAAACACTTAATTCTGGCAACTCAGGGAAGTGCAGCTGAAGGCTTTGGCCATGGCAGCTTTCCCAGCTCTGCATCTCAAGAACAACTGCACCCCAACCTCCTGGGTGATGCTGCAAAAGCTCTCCTGCAAAGCTGTTGAGGAATGGCAGCCTTGCCAGGGCAAGAATCTGCTGCCTGTATGTGGCTTCCAGGAGTGGACCTGGTCCAGACCCACTAGTACCAAAGGATGAGCCCAAGGCAAGGCACAAGACACAAACACTCCCAGGTCAGGGCCACTAACCTTGCCACCTCATTTTCCATGGATTGGGGTCAGCTGGAAAAAGCAGCTGTGCTTGTCCGAAGCGTCACATTGCTAGCATGGTGGTTGCAGCAGGGCTTCTTGGGCTGGTATGCCAGTGCATGCACTGGGCAGAGTTTAACTACCTGGAAACTTGTCCTAAGGACATGATGCTGATGAAGATCTGCTGAACCCAGCAAGGACAGAGCTACAGAAGGTGCAGCAGCAGCTCCAAAACTCAGCAACTCTAAGCAGTGTTGCCATGAAGCCTTCATCCTTTTCCAAGGCCCTCAGCCCCGCTTTAAAGTTAGGCTTTGCCTCTAGCGAGCAACTGCAAAACAAGCCTCTCTTGCCCAGACCTGCTGCCAGCAAGGATCTGAAGTCCTGACATGCTGCTGCGGCACCAAGGTCCTTCTGTGGGTGGTGGCAGCAGCAGCAAAGGCAAGATGGGGCTGGGAGAGAAAGCCAGAGGTACTGGCAAGACTCTCCAGCAGCAGGAGTATAGGCTGCCCTAGCAGCAGGCCAGGGCAGGCACAGCAAGGCCACTCCCCAGGCTCACAGTGCTGTTAACTCACTTTCCATCTGGCAGGAAAAAGGTACCCGATAGCTCCATGAGACCTGCAACTCCCCGACAGAAGAAGGACACAGTCCCTCTTCATCCACCCTCTCACTCCCATGCAGGTGGTGAGCAGCCAAAGGCATGGGCAGGACGATTTTTGTTCCTCTCTCTGGGTGCATTATCTTAAAAGCAGGATGCACTTCAGGAGGGAAAAACCCAGCTTGGCTTTCTGGTTCCCACCTGGAGAGACCAGGGCCCACAGAGGGGAAAAACTCTGTTTATATTCCAGCTGAGCAAGCAGAGCTTGTAATCACATCTGACCCTCCAGCCTGCTGCGCTCCCTTTTAATCCCCTTCTCTGCATGGAGCTGCACCACCACTCAGGTGGAAACAGTGGACAAAGTCCTGGGGGCAGCTTCAGAAGAGGAAGCTTGGACATGGCACTGGAAATTCTCTGGGGCACCATTTCCCCTCTCCAACATTATTGCAGATACATATTAAGCAGAACAATGCTTCCCTTGTCAGAAAAGGCACAGCATAAAGTGAATCAGGAGAGCATGATCTCAGCTCAGCTGAAGTCCTAAGCTCAGGACCAAAAGGAAAAATGGTCCAAAAAATAAAGGGCAGATGGAAATGTCACTGACACCTGAGACCAAGAATGGAGGCAGTCAAAATGCAGCAGTCCCACCCATCAGTAGTGGAGCTCAGCTCCTATTTAGTCCAGCACAAGGCCACTACACCTCCCCAAGCACCCCAACACATCTCTCTGGGAACAAGCCCGATCCCACTGGATCACAGGGAAACAAAATAGGCTGGCCTTTAGGACCACAACCACCAGATCAAGGTGAAAGGCTCTGAATACTAAGTGGGCTTGTTCACGCTGAACTAGTTACAGGAGAGTTTTTGTCCTGCTGTCTGTCAGATCATTGGGCTAGCAGCTGGCCCTCACATACACTTCTTGCTTCTGGTGAAGAAAACACTGAAACAGCCCTTTCCTAGGGACTCCCAGCAGCAGAGAGCCCTGAATGTCCGCCAGAACACTATACAGACATGCAGAAACTCCAGATATACAGTCAAAAATAGGTTTACTGGAATGTCTTTAGTCACAGCTGTAAGCAGCAATACTGAAAACACTGAGCTTGTGCATTCCCATGGCAGGACCAGAAACTCTTCTGGATTGTAAAATCTAATGCATTTTTTTTTCTCTGAACAAGAGGAACACATCACCTTTGCTGTTCTGCACAGAAAGGTCAGTTCCCTGTAACATAATGGTATGTTTCTCTTCAGACATTTTCCCACGCCTTTGCTCCAAAAGGACAGAGTACCCTCTGCCATCCACAGCAGGGAACTGCTCAAATGGTATTATTATTAATATTAGAACTCAACCATATATACAGATAAACCATAGTGGCAAGTGGCTAGTAGCCAGCTCCAAACTAGAGACCCGGAATTCCACAAAACAGGTGGTTTGGGAACTGAATCTTCTGTTATAAAAAAAAGTCTGATGGCAAGACCAGGTACTTGACCAAAAAAAAAAAAAAAAAAAAAAAGTCATCTGGCAGTTCTTAAATTGCTCTTTTAGGACTGGCTAATTGCTGCCATTTCCTTGCTCCTTGGAAAAAAACAACTTCAAAGCTATATACAGATATCACTTAAATTACACAGCAGTTTTGTTATCCCAGAGCCAGATCCACTGAAGCCTCCAGCTGCCCCATCAGGTATGGTACTTCAGGACTATGGGTACTGGAAAACACAAAAGAAAAAAAAGCTCTCAGCCACACACCTTCTCATGCCAGAGAGATCCCCCTCATTTCTGTAGTGACAAACAACAAGCAGGTATGAGGGAAGGCGTGTTTCCAATCTCAAGCTAAAGCAATCTGCTGCCTGCACACACGCCGGACAACATTTCCTGCCGCCTTGATCTCTACCCAACTCACAAAATTAAACCAGATGGCATTTTCCATCAGTCTCTCTGCAATGCTCCCACCCTGCTGCCAGCTCTGTCCCTCCCACTGCAGGCTGTGTGTCCGCAGGGCAACAGGCCACGAGGGTTTTGCCAAAGTAACAAAAACAATTACAGAGCTGCCCCCAGCCACAGTCAGTGGGACAAAGATGCTCTGGTCCCAGTGGCACGGAAGAGCTGCACTGCTGGGCTGGGCTGCTCTAATCCCTGGAGCACCTCATTCTGTAGACAGAGGGCTGAATTACTCCTGCCTGGAAGAAACACACTCTGGTCATTATTACGCGTTTCGTAGGAAAAGCAGCAACATCTCTGCTCTGGGGAGCTCCAGAGAGACTAGGAAGGGCAGAGGGCAGGGAAGGGGATCAACTGTAAAATCACAACAGCTACTTGCTCAAAATTAAGCAGCACAGCAGCTCCGGGGAGGAGCTTTGGCAGGGAACAGGCCCATTGCAAGTGGTTGATATATGTGGAAAGGCCTTTGGAAGACACTGCACCAGTCTGAAACTCTTCTATCTGCTCCCACCAGCTCCAGGATCAGTCAGTGTCAAACTTAGATTGGTACAATTTTGTCAGGGCTGGGCAACAGTGTCTTTCTTTGGCCACAGTCAGTAGGTCTGAACGTTTGTCAGTTTGGTTTGAGCGTGCTCCTCTGCATTTAAACCTTGCAGAAGGGCAGCACAGAGTGGTCTACAGACAGCATTTATGACTGCTTATGGCAGAGTGGGGCCCAACGAGAGCAGCTCACATGCTCCCAGGACAACAGCACCATGGTGTCACCCATGGTGTGGAGTGCCACAAGGATTTCAATGCCAGACATGGCTGGGGTGACCTGGAGCTACTCACCGATGATCACGAGCAGGATGATGACTGCCACTAGTGCTATGATTGCCTTCATCTGCAAGAGGAGCACAGAGGCACGTTACATAGGGTGCAATGTGTAGCTACTTTGACCTGAAAGGGAGGCCTTTGCCTTCCAATGTCTTTTCAGCTAGAAAGCAGAGCTTCTCCATCCCGTCCCACGTAGCCACCCTCCCATGAACCCACCCCTGCCCATTCCTGTTCTTGCTCACCTTGCAGCCTCGCCACCACATCTGTCTCCGAAGCTGCTTGGCTCTGTTGCTAAAAGCTGTTGCATTGTCTGACAAACTTTCTATTGAAGGAAAGAAAGGAAGCGATTCACTGGTGTGCACACAGCCAGAGCACCCACTCGTGCTAACTCCACTGAGGTTTAAGCAACAAACTCGTCATTAGGGGAAAAGACCCAACCACAGCATGATTCACTAAAGCCACAGTGATGCCCTTTGCTAGGGCACACACAGACCTGCTGAATCCCACTGAGTCCCCTTTGTACTGGCTGCCCTCTGAGGACATGAATTTGCTCTGCAAGCCAGCAGACAGATGGAATGTGCTCTGGGCTGTCGGGACACAGACCAACCTACCTTTGATTAAAAAAAACAACTAAATCGCAGCACCCAAACACCTCCAAACTAACATCTCTGCCCAGAGCAGCAGAAGGCAAAGATGGAGAGAGGAGAACGTCATCAGGAAGTCAGACCTGCAGACCAAGGCTGGGATACACCACTCCCAGGAAGGATAGAAATACAAGCCCAGGTCTGTCGTGAGGTGCTTTCTGAACTGAAGGCAGGTAACCTGGCCCAGCAATGGGGAAGAGATGTGGGGAACAGACCTGCATTTAGCATCACACCTGATTTATCCTGCAGGTCATCCAGCCGCTCGCCTCTTTCGATCACCTTTGTGATGTTCTCCTGCATAACATCGATGACTTCATCCACTTGGTTCTGGACACTAGAGCAGAGCAAAGGCAGCATGAGGAGCAGAAGCGAGCAGCACCAGCTGCACTGCAGTGTTGGCCCTCACTCGGAGTCACCGAGGCTGATGGGGTCCGAGGGCTCACCAACAAAAATCAAAAGGGATAACAGCAAAGAGAGGTTAATGGGATGCCGAGAACGACAGAGGCAACATATTGCCTGGGAAGGTCTCTAGCAATCCCAGGCAGAGCAAGGGAACATGTGGGGCTCAGAGTGCTGGGAAGTCAGCAGAAGCAGGAGACCCTCTGTAACACCTTTAATACACAAGTACAGCAAGAACAGGCACTCACTGCTGTTGGTGGGCACCTCTGCTACAGAGCAGTTCACATCAAAGGGAAAAAAATACAAAACTCACACCTTATCTTTCCTGATATAATAGAACCTCACGCAGCACATTTGCTAAACAGCTTGGGGGGAAATCAAAGCAAGGTGTTCTTCCCCGCTCTGGGAACTGAGCTGCTAAATAAGAGCTGCCCACTCTGCTAGGCGCATCAAGAGGACAGTGAAGAAATGGCTGATATGAACTACACCAAGTTATTCTAATCCATCTTCTCACAGGTTACACAACTCTGTGGGTTGTCACTTCAGTGAATAGCAGCCTAAATCATACCCGCAGGGTTATTATAAATGCATTTATTCAGTCCATAAAAGAGCCACACTGGTAAGAGAGAAAAATTCTCCTAGTGGAAAAATACTGCTACATTCTGGTTTCTACTTTGGAGCAAATACACTTTTATTTTCCTGGAGATAGAAATAAGACATTTCTTAGGGCCCTAGGGAGACAATACATTGTTCAAGACATACCGTTCCCAGAAAGTAAATGGCAACAGGAATGTCTTGGAGGCAAAGCTACACACAGAGCAACAAAACAGAAACAGCTCTGAGCCACTTGCTCTGCATAATTCCTAGGTTTGCCTTGATTAAAAGCATTTAAGCACTTTAAACATATTTAGCAAATGCTGGATGCATTTTGATATGCAGCACAAATAGACCACTTCAGCAGCTCTCCCTGTTACCAGAAAGACACACCTCCTGTTAACAGTGCAACACTGGGGAAGGGAAGAAAGGTCGCACTTGCTTAGCACCCACACTCCTGTTCTCCAAATTATCCAGTCACAACATCCTCCTCTCTGGACCCATGCAAAACCCTCTCCTCCCAACTGGCATCTCACAGATGCAGACATTTAGAGTTGTTTTTTGCCAAATCAGTTTTTTTTTTTTACAGCAGCACCAGACCCAACTCCACCAGACACTCGTGCCGAGGCGTGCACATGAGAAGTGGCTGCAACAGAAAAGCTCATGCCTTGCTCACATTTGCTTATCATTCCAAAAAGGGGGAAGGAAAATCATTACAAGGCTTTATTATCCCCCAAAAGCTCTAGACCTTTGAACATTAAGGACCTCCCATCTTCAGGCCAGGCTCTGTAGCATCACTACACCGCAGCTTCCAGAGCTGCAACATCCAGGGAACCCTTCTGAAGCCAATTTCTGACTCAACAGCCCTCATACAGCACATGCTGAACCCCAGCAGTGCACATAAAAACTTGCTTTATTTAGGGTACCACAAGAAAGGAGCCTGCCTTCCCTGTGCTGCATCGCAGACTCCATGGAAGCCACATCTCTTTGCACCCATCTGCACCTTGCAGTGGCAGCTCTTGCCTTCTACATCAATAGCAGCTGCCTGACAGGAGTTTCTTATCTAAAGGGGAAAGGCATACATAATCCCCAAACACCTCTCAGCAGTAACCTGTCCTGTGCCCATTCTGACCCACTGTTTGTTTTATGGGGTACAAGGCGTGTGGCAGAGCTGCAGCTGTTGGAACAGCACAGAAGATGGCATGAGGATGTGGCCAGATGCTGCTCAGGAAACTTGTGGCAGTACCCTGCGGAGCAAAGTGTCCACCCCATGCAGGATACGTGCAGCCCCATGGCCCTTCCCTGGGGCAGGGGGTGAGGAGGTGGCAAGCTCTGCAAGGGGATTCTCAGCACAACAGACAAGTCCCAGCTCAGAGCCATCAGCAGCACTGCTATAGCTTGGGGTGAGAGACAGGACAAGCAGAAACATCTGCTATCACTGATGAGCCAACTTGGAAAAAACTCTAAGGCCTTAAACATCAGTTTCACAGGCAGAAGACTACATTTCCAGTATGTACATGTTTTTAAAATCATTTACTGGCTTCAAAATAGACATTTCCTCCCACAACAGATTTGTAACCAAGTTATCTTGTTACAACTAACAAGCAGAAGCACACAAGATTACAGAGTGTCTAGGAACACACAGGGCAATACAACCCAACCCATATCCCCACCAGCACAGGTCAGAGCCTGGAGAGACGCTGCTGCAGTCCCAGGGCACCCCAAAGCGTCTGAGGCAAAGCAGGCAGGTTTGTAACTTCAGGCTGCTCTTGTGTGTATCAGCATTTGAGAGAGCACAGACCCCTGGAACACAGACACATTTGAACACCCCAATACTTTTTGGTATCTGATGTAAAAGAGAACCCCAGAAAAACATGGAAAGGAGGACACCAAGCCAAGAATGAAACTTCGATCTCCACACAGTGCCTTAACCAGACTATAAGCCAGTCCTTGCTTCTGTTCCTTCCCACTCATCGCTACTGCAAGAGATGCCCCTGCAGGAAGGGGGTTAAAAGCTGCCCAGACAATGCATTAGCTCTGCAGTTTCAGAGCAAATTCAAAAATTCCCACTACTTTGGCACACTTGAGGTTAGAAACTCAAGTTGCATCAGGAAGAAAATATTTTCTTCTTTTATTTGGCAAGAGAGAACGAACCGTCCAACACAGAGCTTATTTCCTGTTAGGGAGCTATTGGCTATTGACACATTTCATGTGTTTTACTCCAGCCACAATTCCAAGGAAAAAAGTGGAATAGATAACACCTCCTTAATAATTACTGCAAATATGGCGCTTTTAAGGACAGCAAGCATACAACCTCAAAACAACAAGAGGCCTAACGGCACCTAGCTTGGTTTAAACTCTTTCTTTTTTTTGTGCTTTGCCAGCTTCAAAGTGGGAGGAATAAGTCTATCCCTTTTGGCTGCACTGGGTTAGCTACTGGAAAACTCCCTGAGCCGGTCACGGTGTTGGGGTAACAACAGTTCTGCATTCTTCAGACGCCGTAAACAGGCCGTGCATGCACCATGGGATGTGCTGCTCAAAGCTGCTTCTTGTCTCCAAGCTGGCTGTTTACAGCCAACATGACACACTTCTATTTTCCACCCCAGTGATATTAATAGTACTGCATATTTTGGTGCAAATGACATCCAAACACCTCTTGTTGTGGCAGTAACCCAGGGAAGAGGGAACTGGAAGGAAAGCCAAGACAGATGGATGGTGCAAAGGCAGGAGGCCAGCTCTCTGCAGAGGGGCTGCCCAGCAGACAGCACTGCTGTACTCAGCCACAGGGATCAGCCCTGAACCCTGGCACAAATCCCTGGGTTTTAGCTGATGCTTCATCCCAGCCGTGAGGAAGACAGCAGTCTGTGCCTCCATGAAGCCCTTCAGTCTTTGAAAGGATTATACCCAACAAGGACACCTGACAACATGGTCTCAGTATCATCTTCAAATGACAGCCTGAACTTCAGGGCCAGCCACCTACAATGAGCAGCCAGGCCCTGGGAAGCTGCTCAAACCATTCCCCGAATCCTTCCCCTCCTCAGGATGTAACCTGGGGCTTGCAGCCAGACAGAGTCCCCAGCACCAAGCCCCAGGACCAGGGATGCTGGCCACCCTCAGCAGCGCCGTAGGGGAATCACAGGGACCAAGACCTGGATCCCAGGGAAACACAGCAGCGTGCTGAGCCCCATCGCCAGCACAAACAGCAACCCAAAGCCAGCTACACGGTCACATCAAAGCAGAATCATCATCAGTGAACAAAGTCAAGCAGCACAGAAGAGGGGGCAATTTTAGTAGTGTTGTTGAAGGAAAAAAAAAAAAACAATCACAAAACAAAATAAAAACCCCACAAAAACAACAACAAACTAACAAAAACAAACAAACAAACAAACACACCGAAGATCTGTGATAAATCCAGGTGGAAAACAAATGAGCAACCTTTCCCCAGACGAGGCACTAAGAGCTCTCAAGACACATTCAGGACCTCTCACAAAATCTGGAAGCAAAGACTCTGTAACTCGGGAGAAAAGGATAAAGGCCTGTTAAAAAGCTGTCTTCCAGCTCTGGCCCACTCAAAAGATGGGGAGGTTTCTGAGAGAGCACGAGGGACCCCACGTAGACACTTAATTACTGGAGGTGTCCGCCCCAGTCAAGCAGGTGTTAGGACAGAACCCACACTTCCAGACATCAGGACAAACATAGCACAGAGGGGACTGTCATACTTCCTCCAACCGCTATTAGTGGCTCTAACTCACCTCTTTGCCCTATGGGGTTTGCAGTGTTGCCCACCATCTCTTTCTGCAGCCAAGCCAGCCTTGAGGATCTCTGCTGCTGCCAAACTCTCCACTCTGACCCAACTTCTTCACTGCCAAGGACAACTATGAAAAGTTTCCATTCTTGCCCCTCATGTTAAATGTATTCTGCACCTTCACTCCCATAATCCTATCACTTTTTTCCCTCTACACATTTTTTCATCCAGTTTCCTTCTACACCTTCACACCTCATTCCTCCAGCTACAGCCTCTCTGTCTTTGCCCAGTTTTGCCTCAGCTCTCCAAATACTCAAAATTCCTCCTTAAATGTCTTTTCCTTACAGTGTTTCAGCAGCAACCTAACTTTTCCTCTTCTGTTGAAACCAGAGTGAACCACATAATTATAATACCAGACATCAATCCATCCAGCACAAAGGCTGGTCTGATCACAAACATTATTAAGTTCCATGACAAGAAGTGACAACTTCATACCCTAAGTGCCTATTAAGCAAAGCAATCAAAATCAATGAGAGCAGATAATAGGTAGTATTTTATCATAGATGCCCTAGATACTCAATAGATGAAGCCACTTGCTACCCCAAGGGATACGTTCCATACCAGGTCCATCACAGAGGCAATCTTCGGCAATGGGCAAGCCTCATGTGCGCGGAGCATTAGTCACATCACACCCATGAACCCACCAGCTCCTGGGTGAATTCTTCTTCCATTTCTCTTCCCCATCACAGCTGCAGTGCTATCCTCTACCTAGGCCCAAACTCCCTTCTACCTGGCCAAGACAGTGGGAAGAGAAGAGCTCCCATTTTCCCCTGCCACACAGGGAAGGAAGGCTGAAGACACTACGCAATTCCTTTCCAGAAGAGGACAAAAGGGTAGACATCACACACACACCCCCCTCTACCTTTTCATGAGGGCAGGACCCCACTCATAAACCAAAAATCTCACTCTTCTCATGCACTCCAGATCGGCCTGGTCCTGCCCTAGAAGGCTTTATCCACACTGGCTGACTCTAAGGACCAGCACATCTCTGCCAACAGCATCCTCACACTCTGGAGGGAGCGGAGACCCAGTAAAACTCAGGGCACAGCAACCAACCCACTACCTCTTGTGTAACTCAAGCAAGCTTTACCCCTCCAGGTAACATGGCACCGAAGCAAGTAGTGGCTAACACTGATGTCAGCAATGACTCGCCGCAGAGCTGCGCTGGATTCTCCCTGGCATGAAAAAAAAATGCCCCCTGAAGAGCAACACTCAGGCTGCACACAACACGGCAAAGCCTGAATAACACCTGGTGACCATTCCCTCCCACAGGTCTCTGTT
The DNA here is from genome assembly GCA_027560015.1 of Chloroceryle amazona. NCBI lineage: Eukaryota > Metazoa > Chordata > Aves > Coraciiformes > Cerylidae > Chloroceryle > Chloroceryle amazona. Next base: position 2,988 of record JANHFX010023334.1, on the reverse strand, counting down.
CTAGCTCTGTAGAGGTCAGCAAAGGCAACACAACCATCACATCCCTCATAGGAAAGGCAGGACAAACTGGAGACCAGAACAAACATCACCCAGGAAATGACTCAATGGGAGAAGGATCCAGAGTGTTCACTCCTTCCTTCTTGCCCTAATACAGTCAGTAATCCTTCTCCAGTTATAATGGTTTCCTGTTTTCCAGTTGCTTTGACCCCACTGAGTCACTGCTCATTGCAGGTCACTTTTATCAGGTTTTTATCTGGAGAAGAGGAGGCCAAAGGACCAGCCACCACCCAGAAAGCATGGTCCTGGTGTGTTCCTGACCACTTGCTTCCTTGAAACACTGAGGAGCAAGATACAGAAAAGACAAGAAAAAGACAACAAAACAAAAAATGGTGCTAGTGAAGGCTAAAATTAGGAGTCAATGCTCTAGAAAAAGAGCCTCATAAAATCATGAGCAGGACATCACCAAAATACAGTAAGGGCTTCGGAAACTCCACTGAGCTACTGTGATACAAACCTATCCCTCCACCTCTGTCAATTAACAATTTCTTGGTAGCCTGAATCAAATTTCAGACTTCCCTTAGCTGTGGATATGCAGGGTAGGAAGTGCCAATTAGCAGACAGCCAGCACAAGCCATCTTCATATTCAGAACTACACAGAAATACTCCAGTAAAACAGTAGCAAGAGCCTGCGGTGCCAGAATAAAATATCATCTGTGCTACAATGAGGAGGAACAACTTACTGCCTGATCTTGTCATTCCTGGGTCCAAACCTTGGTCCAGAAGGCCCTCTCCTGCAGACAGAAAGAGAGCAATCAGGGCAGAAGATACAACATTTTTAAACCAGATTCAAAAGGTATGCAAGAGAGAATCAACACCTCGTGGACAAAGGATTGTTCTCATACCTCCCATCAGTCCCTCCCACATCTTAGGATATGTGGAACACCCCACTCTTTTAAGGTCACACCTATTAAATCTTAATTCATGCTCGATATCAAGGCTCAGGGAGATCATCTCAAAGGAATCCAAGGTTTTGATTCCCAAGCCCTCTGTTATGTGGCAGAGAGACGCTTTCGGTATTTGACCGTCCGGTCTCAGAGCTGGAGGCAGTTAAGACATTGAAGTCCCTACAGCAGCTGTTCAGAAACTCACAGGAAAAAGTCTTCCTCTTCATCTGAATCTTCTTCCAATAGGTTCCTCTGCAAACACAGAAAAAAAAACCCAAACCACCTCATCAATAAGCAACCAACATTTCACACACACATTTCCAGCCCTTAGGATGCAATCAGCACCCTCTGACTGCAGGTTACACACAAGGCCTCTTTTGGAGGGGATTGAAGGCACTTCAGGTGTTAGACAGTCGCATTGTTCCTCTCTGCTTGTGACCATGAACCGAGCTGGATACCTCTGTGCCACTATTATCACCTCGGTGGTTTTCACTAACTGTGAAAAGCACATAAAGGCCAATGCACAGCTCTGCAGCTCTGACTTGAAACAACTCACCCCTCCACCTCTGAGCGGAGCCAAACTGCATTTCAAGGGCCAGTCACCTGCGCAGGTACAGATACCAGTTCTAGGGATCAGTACAACTCCCTGCGATGCAGACGTGACCAGTGCATCAGCGGGGCGAACGCTGCCTTGGAATGCAACAGGTAGAACCTCTGCACAGGCCAGAGGTGGAAGGAGGACACTCTCTGCTCAAAGGACAACCCACAACATTGCACTTGGACAACAACAGCTGCTCAAAAGACATCAGTGTTGCCAACAGCCACCCTGGGGTGTCCCATCCACATGGGAAGTCAGCCCCACTTCTGACTTGAGGACATGGTTTCTTCAGCCATCCGACAGCAGCAGGCATAAGGACAGCTCCAAGGAAACACACCAGACACCCCACAAAGCACATCTGGAGGTGTCAGTCCCTCCAAACCCTTGACTCAGGCAAAGGTTCTGGCCAGACTTGAAAGCAGAGTGGGCTGGTAGCTCCTCTGCTTTGCACCAAAGTGATTCTCCTGGGCTCAAATTTTCTGTTCTGCTATACGCCATCGGAGGATCCAAAGGCTGACTTTTAAGAGAAACACCACAGTCACACTAAAGCTTGAATGTTTTGGCCAAAGACATCACTAGAAGTCAGTTCTCATTCCAGGGTAGCACAAATATTTCAGATGAGCTAAGGGCTCCCAGTAACATCTTAGGTTCAAAAATAATCACAAAGTACACTAAACACATGGACAGAGGAACACAATGGATGGACCTTGCAATAGCAAGAGCTGCTGTTTCCCCGGTACTTAATTTTGGGTTCCCACCTGCAAGTTTGGTGCTCTTATTTTGAAGCTCACCTATATTTCCATCCTTGTCACATTTGCTCAATCAACTTAAGCAACCCCTGAGACCACACAACAATTACAGCCATTGCCTCCCTCAAGGGATGAGCAAACAGCTCTTGAAAAGACAGGATCCTCCTCTCACTGACAGCTAGCATGAGCTGCAGCAACATTTTCAACTACAGTCCAAGCTTGGTTTTAGCACCGTATGACCCCAGGACAAACACATCAGGTTAAATCCACTTTGTCTAAAACAGGCAACTGCACCACTCTGACCTGCATTTCAAAGCTTAGAATGTCAGGGGACCTTGGTGACAGGAGAAAAACTCCACTGTGAAGCACAGGGTGACTTCCCACAAGAGCTGTGACATGCCCAGGCCAAGCTCTGCGGGGAGGCAGGAGACTGGAGCACACCGGGGGCTCACAGCCCGAAGGAACCAGAGCAGGTTCTCAGAATGGCCCCACCTCTTAACGGGGCTTGGTTTGAAATACATAAATAGGGGTTTGCTGCCCAGACAGTCCCCTCACTGACTAAATGCCACTGTCAACAGTGGCCTGGGCTTCTGGGCCCCGCGGCTGAAGGCTTCGGCGGCGATTTATTGTACTTCCAATCTTTTAAAAAACAGATATATATTGTAATATAGTTATATTTGATTACACATGTGCATAT
>JANHFX010023332.1:0-24788 GCA_027560015.1 Chloroceryle amazona | reverse complement strand
GGTGAACAGCCGCCCGGGGTTCCCGCCTTCGGGGGGGAATTCTCCCCTCTCACCCCTGATTGGAACTTTCTGGAGGACCCGCGGCCTCGTCCCGCCGCGGGAAGAGGCAGCTCTTGCCCGCCCTCCTGCCGGGGCTGCGGCCAGGGAGCGCCAAGTAAAACAACAGACATCTCAGTAGTGCCTGCGGTGGCCGGGGGTTACAGATCAGCCCCGCTGCTGCAAATGACTCACACCTGTGCAAAATCCCCAGAACCGGCCCGGTGACTCCCCTGGAAGGACCTGTGCTTTAGCACGGCAGCTGACAATTATTTGCAGCCATTTATTTAACCTTTTTTTTAAAAAAAAAAGGGTAGTACGAAAACGTGATAAATATATATAAAGCATTCTATGGATTGATAGTTTAAAAAGGCATGCTACTGTCTATGTAGCTTTGGAAGAGCTTCATCTGTTGATACAGCAATAAGACCCAATACTGCCTGCCTTTTACATCCGTATATATGCAAAAAAAACAGTCCAAAAGGAGCTTTTCCAAAATGGCTACTGAACGGACACCTCTGAATAGTCACTGTAGCCTACAGTTAAATTTTGCAACTAAGCTGCAAATCCCCATAAATCACTTCCGTTGATGGCAGAAATGCAAGGAAGTCCTAACACTAGGTACCTGAGCAGTGTCCTTACACTGAAGGTACTGAGCACCCTGTGAGAAGTATGTTGCAAGTTTGAGCCATAGGCATTGTGCCAAGAACATTTTATCCTGTTATCATACCTAATTAAACATTAAAAGTAACTGTGTACTCAAAAAACGTCCCCAGCTCTGGAGGGCAATTGATTGGCAATCTGCTTGTTTGTGTGCACAGGGGTTACAAGCAAAAAAAAAAAATAAAAATCTAGTAAACCATGTAAATGTGCAGAGCAAGATCTGAAAACCAAATCTATTAGATGTGGGAGAGGTAATCCACTGTCAATGCAAACATACATGTGCAAATACGACCGATCCGGGGAGTCAAGTGCTCTGTTATAGTATGTGTTCACATCTTTCATTACACTTTTTGACAATCTGCTAAACAAACTGTTACCAAGTGCTTCTGCACCTTATGACTTGGAGACTAAGTTGCAGTTTGCCTCTAGTGTGCAGGTGTGTGATGGTCAAAAGCACCTCTTGCAGCTGTGCGTGCTGGTGTACACCATTGCTGCTCCAACTAACACAGCATCAGTAGCAAAAGCTTCATAGCCAGCGTGCCACAGCACAGAGCAGGATCAAAGCTGCAGTTCAAGTACCTGTCCCATTCAAGCCTTGGATTTTCTGGTAAAGCTGTCAGCAAAGACACAAACAGTGCTGTTAGCCACATAATGTAGACACAAACTCGCCAAAAACAGAGGTTCCTTCCACAGAGCCCATGGAAACCACCGTTAGCGTGAGCTCTCATCTACCCTGCCTGAGACTCCTGCACAACGTTCTCTTGGAGCAGTGGGTGTCTCACAGGCTGCAGCCTTCAAATGGACTGGTGCAGAGCTCCTTTTCTAATCATACCTGGGGCCTGTACTAGGATGTTCTATCCCGTTACTGACTTTGAACTACTTACTGTCAATTTTTAAAGAGTTGCCTTCCTAAGAAACTAGAAGAGGGTCATGGACAACGTGGGAACTTGTTCCATCAGAGTACATGTAAAGAAAAATTATTTTAATGTTTGGTTTGTTGATTTATTAAAAAAAACAACAACCAAACAACAAAACAAGCCAAAACAAACCAAAACACTTTAGAACATTAGCTAATTTTACTATTAGTCTAACAGAGTGGACAGGACACATTGGGAAGCTCTGCTTGTGTGCACATGCAAGGAAGCATTTAAGGCAGCTATCTTTAGAGTAGGAACTGCAGAGCTGATGCTGTGTGAAGTCAGAAGTGTAAGCTACACCTGGACCTTCTTGTTCTTCCATAGCTCTGTCCTGAGCAACAAATCTGTCCTTGTTGCACCTTTGGAGGCAGCCCAGTTCTACACTGCTTCTGCTGGCAACAGGCAGCAAGTTTCTACAGTAAGCCTATTGGTACATAAGTCATTCAAGCACATGCTTTGTTGAGTATAGACTCACAGGGAAGAATTCACTGGGGACTGAGACAATTTAGGGAATCTAATGAAATTGCCTTAGTAAGCAATGTGGATCTAATGATAAAAATCACTTTTACTGCTGAAAGCTTATGCTCAGTAAGTAAATCCTCAAAGCCAGGCCCAGCCAAGCCTGCTGCAGCCATGGGTCAGAATATTCCTGCAACTGTGTTCCTGTCTCAGCCCTGCTTCAGGGGCAATACTACAGACCCGCTCTTCACCAGTACATCATACTTCTGTCATACACATAATGAACATAACATTTATCCATGCTATAGCCACAGATGCAGCCCACATGGGTGAAATAAATACATTTGCAGTGGTACGCAGTGCACTCAAGCACTGCTGCCTTTCTCACGGTGGACCATATGTGCCAGGCTGTGCAAACAAAAAGTGTAGAGTTAAAGCTGCTGCTGCTGGAATAAGTACTCCCATCACTGTTATACATAAGAAAGCGCAAAGTACTGCACAATTACATCTTGATAATCCTGATGTGGTTTTCTGCCCTCTTTCTTTTAAATAACTTATTTTTAACAACCAATAGCAATATGTATATAATGCAGAAAGACTCACACTTTGGTAGCTACAAGCACAAGAGCTCTCATAGAGCATTATAAATGCTGAACATTTCTTAACTGGTGTGGTAAACCTTACACCTGATTTTAAGTTATATCAGTGAATTAAGGAAATTAATCAGATATTAAGGAAAGCCAGCTGCTTGTTAAATAAAATCCTTTGTCTAAGACTTGAAGGGAGCAAAAAAGCCAGGTGGAGTTATTGATCTGTAAATATCAGCTGGCCAGGCCTCACCAGCAGTGCACTCCTTCTTCTAGTTGCCAGTGCCTTCAAGGAAATGCTGCCCAAGCCAGCAGGCAGAGACACCTGATGGTCTGATGGGCATTTTCTCTCCCTGAGCTGCAAACAAACCAAATCAATTTAAGAATTCACTGGTGAAACTTCAGCCCTATTGAATACAACAGCAAAAACCATCACTAACTTCTGTTGCGGTATGTATCAGATGTGCTTTTACTGACACAGTGCAAGAGGGAGCTCTTTGTAACAACTTGAAGCTGTTGCACAGGTTTATTGAATCGTATGCCACCTGATTTTTTGCAATTGGCTCCTTGTTTCCAGCATTAAGAAAACAAGTTACACCTTGAAGTGAACACAATAAATAAGGCTTATTGTTACACAGGGTTGAACTGTTCTGATTTCCAGTTTTAAAACTGATTGGTTTCTTGTGGAGGAAAAGAATGATTATTCTTTTTCTCGAGCCTGTTTCAAGCCCCATTAAAAACAAACCACCAAAATTATGAAATTAATACAAAAATTATGCTGAGGAATGTTTTTATTTTGGGAGTGGGGAGTGAAGTTTTTATTTTATACCAAGTGGTAGCTCTATTGTTTATAGTTTATATATATATATATGGTTTATAGTTGTTTGGTTTGGTCCTGTATGTTAATTTGTGTTGTGATAACTTTAAGTATAAGTAAGATTTAGAAAGATAAAGGTTGGATATTAATATGTATTTGGACTTACTAATATGTATTTGGATTTGCAAACAAATCACCTTGTTCGGACATGTTCTTAAAAATACTAATTTCAATTTTTCAGAGCTGTTATCAACTGCACATTATTGAATGTGTTTTAGAGCACCACCTTCTGGTAGACAGAACACATTGTATTTGAATGGCTACCTTTGCTAGGCTCAACTATTTAAAGTATTTTTGACTAACACTACTCTGCAGGCTTACATGTCATTTCTCATTCTAAATCTGCAATAAAACGCTATTTAACATTTTTTACATTCTTCTTATTCATTGCAAATGCAGCTATTCACTGGGCCGCACAAATATAACTTGGGCCAGACCCCGTAAAATTCCAGTCACAACGGGCACTTTGTGAATGTGCTGGGTTAGACAACACATGTCCAAGCACTTACAATCAATACACCATTATGTATCTGATTTCTTTTATAGTTTCATCTTCCACTAACATATTTTTTTAAAGAAATTACACTGAAAATTTCTCACTTTTTGTTGTGTGAGTGAAGAAGCGTGGGGATGATAATGACATGCATCCAAACAGCAATTTTCTTAATACAGATGCCAAGATAGAGCTTGGTATCAAGTACATTTATTTACTTCATCATATTCCTCTCTCAAAGAAGAATCAAGGTCTCCCAACCAAAGCAGTACAGTGCCTCCCCCTCCTATTCCCTTATCTGTAGGTATATGTTCTCTGTCTTCATTCTGCTTAGACACTAGCCCAGAAATAATCTCAGAAAAGCAAAAATAGGTGACTGACTTGAGTAAGAGTTGTTGCATTACTTTGATCCGAGTTTCTGCTTTCTTCCATGTTTAGTATTTTAGATGCACAAAACTGAAGGCTTCTTGTCCTTATACCTGAAAAGAGAATAAAGAAAATATACCTACAGACACAGAAACAGAACACGGAGAAACCCCAAATTTATTTTCCTTAATTCAGGTTTTATTCAATTTTCTAATCCAAATTTAAAATTTTGGGGCAGTAGGGATAAGGCTTGAAGCAAGTATCAATGGTTTATACAAACTAAACAAAAGCCTGTTTTATCTTCTGAGATCGAATAAATGGTTAGCAAGAAGTCTTTGTTGCAAAGGTCAGAACTTGAATTGGCACATCAATCTGCTTGCCAGCTGTTAAGAGTCAACAGGCCAGGAAAGCCTGCATCTCTCTCTGTTGCTTAACAATGAAATAAGTTTCATAAGGTAAAACTGAAGTGTCACATAGAACTACAACACACATTAAATGGTTATCAACAGGTTAAAGTTGCTCTTTAGGAGATGGGCTGGTACAAGGCTGTCAGGGCTCCAAAAGCTCTTTCTCTATAAGGGTTACCATTTGTCCCTTAAAGGGAGATTCCCTAGAAGCTCTGAGAATCCGACAGATTGCACTTCTGCTTTATGTTTGGCTAGTTTTGTTGTGAGGGTTTTTTTTATTTGTTTTTGTTGTTTGTTTTACAAGATTGTGGGAAAGTTGTTAAAAATTTCTTCACTGTTACATCAGAGCAGCTTTAATAAATTTCTAGTTAACTGTTGTATATCAATGGTGGTCAGTATTTTCCATGCTCCACTGCAGAAGCAGGATGTTGAACTAACAGCACACAAAACCAGGTACTAGATACACTCTCAGCTGTATTCAACTATGCTAAAATAGTCCACTATTTTTCTTCTTTTCATACATGGCACTCAAATTTGCTAAGTAAATAAAAACAGAAGCATCAAGAACTGTTACCATGAAAAGCATCTAGAAAATCTTATGTGCATTACAGAAATTTGCATCACTATCAACAAGCAACTAGAGAATGCTGTGTGACAGAAGACCAATGTGTAGCACTGCAAATAGCAATTTTTAGGCTGATTTAATGAGTCTGCCTCAAAAATTGTTATTGAGGACAGAGCCTATTTCCATGTTGCCAAGCTAAGGCACTAGTAAGAATTTCTCCTCCCTTTTAAATTTAATTCCACTATACTTCCTTTAGTATCAGTATTACTGCTATTGGGAGTTGAACAAATTATCAGTTGAAAAGTAGCTTGCCTTTTTTTTTTTTTATTTACTTGAAAGCTTAATGAATTCCTCAATTTATCATTTACTCTCATGGGCAAGAGAAAGTTTAAGCTGGAAAAATCCTACATTAATCCACTATTGGTGACTAGTAGTCCATTAGGGACATTCATTCTCTATCAGTTCTGAAAAGCGTTTTTCCATTTAGCACAGAAGCAGCTGGCATTTTCAGTGGTTCATTCAGTATTGCCAAAAAAATGAGAATCAAATAGAACACCTGACACTGTATGAACAGCCTCTTATATGTTCTATAGAAGCAGCCTCTGTAAATATATTTAAAATCATGCACTTTAAAGTATTTTATAGGAAGGATCCAAGAGCATTTTTTGACCATTTAAATATTTACTACCCAGACAAGAACAGCACAATTACATTTCCTGAAAACATAAAGATGAAACTGCTTATGTAGTTAAAGTCTAGACTGCTTTTCGCTCTGCAAACCAAATAACGATGCATTATTAAAATGACAATGCTTCTGTAAAACTTAACCTAACCAGAGTCCCGCAGTGGTACCGTCCAGTGTTTGATTAATTCTGAACGTTTTTGCAAACTGGCCATATTGAGAGTTGTCTACTGCCCTGAGAAATTATTTCAAGTATCTTCTTAGACAGCAACTTCCCAAATACTTTAAGCAATCATTTAAGTACTGTCAGCTTCTGCTGCTAACACTAATAGTCACAACTAGAAACCAGTGAGATTGGATAGCCCCGCCCTGCTTTTTCACCCCAAAATCTGTTAATGTTGCATGTTATTTCATCTAAGCTCAGATACCACTCAACTTCCAAGTCATGAACATTCTCAACTTCCGTGAAACTAATACAATAAAGTTACCAGAATTATAGCCTCTACTGTTACAGTAATAAAAATAAATATTTAGAAAGCTAAATTCCTGCTTACCCACCAGTACAAGCAGGGAAATTTCAGAGATGAGATAGGATCATGCTTAGACACATTATGCATGCCATCAGCTTAGATAAACCTTTTCTCACATCGCAATGAAAAGCGCACCTCATTACACATATAACCTATTTGACAACTAACTTAAAAAAACCATCATTTTATTTTTAGTAAAGCTTATACAAAAGATGTCAGCCTTAATTTTCAGAAGATGTAATCTGACATATTGAACTCTAGTGCTTCAACTGTTTATAGCAAGAACTATAAAAACCTGCCATTGTAGCACTGAAACCCCTTTCTGTAACACCTTATTTACATCTTTACCTCTCAGTCTTCATTCATGTTGGCCAAGAAGCAACTAACTCAAAAGGATTTAATTTCACAGTGCAGTATTATGCCTCCAAACAGGCCATTGCACGTGACTACCTACAAGAAGAGACAAAACAGGAATTGCATTATAGAATCATAGTTTTGCACTGCATTGACATTTCACACTGATGATGAGCTGACCTTTGTACTAGACAGTACCAGGTGCAAGAACCGAAGCCTAAAAAAAGGGGCTGTTTTTGTTGGGGTTTTTTTTGGTTTGTTTTTGTTCGCAGTGTTTTTTTTGTTTTAACATTCTTCTGTACAGTCTACCGTCTTGTTTAAAATTCAGTTTGTGAACTGTAACAGCAGAGGAATTGGGCAGACAAGATTTATACTCTTTAAGGCTAACTCTGCATACTTATCTATGAATAGAAGCAGTTTCATAGTTTTGGTTCACTAACGCAAAGTTGGAAAGTTATTTCAGTACAGTGACAAAAAGAGATGATTAATGCTTTCTAAGAATCAATTTAATAATCACTTTTGAGAGCTACCAACATAGTTAAGCCCATACCGTAGGATTTAAGATACTGATTCTAAACATTGCACTTTTGTCCTATGCACAAAGTGCAATGTATAAAAGACCAGTGCTGTTGTCTTTCTAAAGGTATGAGGTGGTGAAAGCGTATGTGTGGTGGTGCAAATGCTCCAGCTGAAGAGGGCAAGAATTGATTGTCCAACAAAAAAAAAAAAACATTCACAAAAGTTTTATTAAAAAATTCCCCTTTCACCTCAAACAAGTGAAGCTTAAGTTCTGTACTACTAGGTTATGTTTAGAAAAATGAAAATAATACAGTAATTTTTGAATGCTATACATTGTAAAATTTCATAAGTCAGCATAAACTTGGACTGTGCAAGCAAATATAGCAAGTATTTCAGATGTCATTTATTTGGTCCATCAGATGTACAGTATAGTAGTAGTATCTGAGTTTACAAAACATCAAATATAAATAACCTGAAACTGTAACAATACACAAAAATTTGCTTCTTACATTGACATACCAGGCAGTACAAGCTGAAAAACTTGAGTAAATTAACAGTTTTACAGTAATATACATAGTGCCAGTTGAAGTTTAAGAACACTATTAAAACATGGCACTAATTTGCTTTACTGAATTTTCTTATTTACTTGTTCAGGGTGTGAAAAAATGCTTAGGACTAGGCTAAAAATATTTGTATTCAGGCAAAAAAAAAAAATGTAGTTACTTAAAATCTGGGCATCAGATGATGGCCCTTTACTAAACAAGAGCAAATATTATTTTTTTTTTGTTCTATTGAATTATACCTGAAAGGTATTTACACAAAAAGAACATGCTTTTTTCATGACTGTGTAAACAAATACTTACCTGTAAGTATTTATAAACTATGTTACTACTACATTTAATATATGGAATTAATGGAAAAACTTCTGAAAGAGTCTATTGAGATAAGAGCTTTATCATCAAGAGAAACAGACACAAACTATTTAAGTCAGAGTTTTGGTATTCACTTGGAACAAAGGCCTTAAAATTAGTCTAGTTCTAGACATTTTTCACATCCCAACATAATACGCTGTTACTGTATTGCATTAACTGAATCATTTTGGCAAGGGACATTTGCATGTTCAGTCTAACGCTATAATTTCATCTTGCTCTTCCGTTTGCTCAGTACGTGCTCTCTTTGCACCAGCGCACTCTTTGTCTTCTAGTTTTCTCTTGCGGCTTTTGTTTTCCTCATCATCATCAACATTGCCTGAAGTACCATCCTCTTCAGAATCAAGAATCAATACATCGTCATGATCTGGAGCTGCAAAATACACATTTTTAATTCAAATGGATACTGTAACAATAGTATACTCTCAACCCAAATTTCATGCATAAAAATAAGAATGTCCCAAGTACAGAAGTACATCTTGGAGCATTCTTTATCCATATTCTTTGTCATTCAGCTGCAGAAGTATTTTGAATTTTTCTGAAATCAATATAGTCTTTTCACATGGATATTCCCTCTTCAGCAGAGGTATGGAAAATACTGCAATAGCCCCAAAATATGGGAAATGCATTAGTTAGCACCATTTTTTTTCCATGTACAAAATAGAAGAATTGCATGCTATCTGCAGCAGACATTGAGAAAAGAACTTGCACACACACTGAGCTATAGTCTGGCCTCTCCTTTCACTAGTTCGTTCAACGAAGTCCCACTAGAAGCCATGGTCCATGAGAGAGAACACAGAGAGAGAGGGTGGAGTGCAAGGGTAAGCAGACTTAAAGAGCTAGAGGATTATAACAGATAGCATAAAGAAAGGGAAATGGAACCAACTGGAACTTTCAAGACATATAGGGAATTTTGTTTGCTTTGAAGTACAAATTCACTGTAAAAACTCATTTTATGCTAGTTTTTTAAATATAATTTGAACTAAATGTTAGCAATACTCAGCATTTTATCTCTCCCAAAACAAGAGGCAAGGGGAAATGACTATGTACTTATGCATGTATCTTAAATATGACCATCTGACAGGCAAAGGAACATCATCCAAAGCCTGACAGAACTACAGATATCTAACCTATCTGTCACCACAAGTATTCAGATTCATATGCTACCCCTATAAAACAGTATGATGCTTCCAGTACATTAGTCTTCCATGCTTAAGCATCCCATATTCATTTAACTTAAACTTTTGAGTATGTTCAAAGAAACACTACATTAGGAAGGTGATGGTACTTTGTCCTGGATACCAAATACTATTTTCTTGCCATGCTTTAACAGGTGGAAAATAATTATTTTGTAAGCAGATAATGAAGACATCTTCATAAATTAACAAGCTGAAACGTGATCACAGACATACACAACATAATTTTTAATCTGTATGGAGAAAGTGACAAATTTGTTTGATTCTCTTTTTGTCAAGCAATAGCACAACCATCAGACAGGAGTCTCACTTATTTAAATCACTATGCAAACGAGGCACTTAAAAGCTGACACACCACCAAACCCTTGAGAGTTAAATAGTATCATTTACAGTAAATACACCTTGAAATCTTTGTTACAAAATGCACATTTAGGATTGTTACCATTGTAAATATGCATTTTTCTACTTAAGAGGAAACTTAAATGCCTTCTATTTAATATTGACAAATTTAAGTCATAAAACTGAAGACAACTATTTGAATTGGACTACATTACTGAAAGACTATTTTATTTAATATTGATTACTGTTATTTACCTGTTGATGTTGAGGGTTGTGCCCCATCATCACTGCCATTGGTAATGTTCTTGGATGTTGGTTCTGATGGTTTAGGGCCAACCTTTTCAGGGGTGTCACCAACAACTTCAAATTCTACATCTTTTTCTAGGTCTTCACTGCAGAACAATACATATACTTTTAAACAACTAGGTGAATATTAAAAACTGTCTTTTTTCACAGTCATTTTAATATTAGAGAACCCTGCAACTATGACAAAATGAGAAAAATGTATTAAAAAGAGGAAAATCTGTTCAGTCCTCCTTTGTAATTTATGCTTTGTCTATTCATAAACACAGTTCCACTCAGTGCCATGACCTAAAATGCTTAGGAATGAGAAAAATCATTATCTGAGCTTACATTTCTTCCTCAACGTTACATTCTTATTCTCACTGAAAGTGGAGTTTGTTAATTTAGTGTACATATATATTACTTATCCAGGGTTAAACACACACACCAATTATTTCAAAATAACTTCTGCTTGCATTGCTGTATCTGAACACAGGTAGTCAAGCGGAGACCTACTACGCCAACAGCCTGGTGTATTGTCCTTTTTTTTTGTTTGTTGTTTTTTTGTTGTTTGTTTGTTTTTACATGGCAGTTTCTCACTGCCCCAAAAGTAAATTCGGTTTATTCAAATGAACTTTTTCCAATTACTGTTGTAAAACAAACAAACCAATCCAAAACAAAACTACCCCAACAAACCACAAACCAAAACCAACAACCACTTAAACTCCATAAATTTGTAAAAATAACAATTCCTCAACTCTGTATTTTCTTTCAGCAGCTTAATCTTCAAGCTTTAGTCATTAATTAAAGTTTTGAGTTGGAAATTCCCCATGGAATTGTTCTATATATATACACAAAAATGATTATTTCAGAATCCTTACCTATGAAGCACATTGATTAACAGTGTGTAGTCCTGGAGGAAATCATCTGCTTGTAGTCGAGTGCCATTTCGAATTCCAAAGTCTGATAATTTTCTGTGGTTATTTGCTAGAAAAATGGTGAAAAACTACAGTGTATACAGCTATTTACATAAAGATCCTTTACAACTGAACAAATGAGTACTCCAGAAGTTTTATGCGGAAACATAAGATTAACATTAATTAGCTACATTTAAAGCTGACACTTAAGCCCATCCAAGAGTTAGAACTACTTATGTTTCACTTATTTACCTCTCATGGCATCATGTTCAAGCACTTCACTTACTACATTTAGGAACATTTTTGAGATAATATTTGTTTTACAATAGTGTCTACAAGCATCATAAAAAGACCACAATCTAAGAACATAAAAATGAACAGGACTTAAAAAACAGAGGGAAACAACTGGTGCCTTTTTAGAGCTGAAAGCCTACTCTTAAAAGGAGTCTTGATACTGCAGGTGAGAAGTACTTTTATACAGGAAAGCTGTATTCTATTCTTGGGCCACCCGCAAATCCAGTTCTCTTCAAATGCTAGTCTACAGGATTAACCCTAGGACATTTGCTATACTTCAATTCTGTATGTCTTGTTTCCATCCTAGCTTTTAATCTACTCTTATCTAAAAAGCTTCAGTAGGCATACCTTCTGTTTCTCCTTCTTCTGAAGAGATAAGAATAGTTCCTTTTCCATCATCTATTTGTACATCTGGTGCTACCATAGCAAATTTTTCTTTCACTATCTGAAAAGATAAATGATAATTCAATATCTGACTTTAAAACACTTATAAGAGAAAACTTTGAATTACGTAAATTTCCTTATCCTGGTGTCACTGTTTAGGGTCAGGGCAGGACACCTGGCTCATTTTCAGGCATCCATGGGAAGGATGATTTTTTTTTTCTTTCTTTTCACTTTCCCAAACAAAATAATGATCTTTTTATTGTCTGAAACCTACAGGTTCATATAAGGTGAAAAAGTTTTTAGTATACTTGCACCCATCTCTAATGTGGCTGCTGAACTATTCAGCTGAAATACAAGTTTAGTTTTTTGCTGTTAGATATGAATAGGCTTTAAAACTACTAGAAAATTACAAATACAAACATTCTTTCACAAGATAGACAAGCACACAGGAGCAAGAAGCACACTAGCTAATCTAGCTCTTATTGTAACTGAGGGAAATGCAAAATGTCGAGCAAATATTAACAGTCATGTTCAGTCAAAATATATTAAGCAAATAACTAATTTTAATCATTTACAGTATTTGAAGCAAAGGGAAAGCTGCAGCTAATAATCAAGATTTACCTTGTCCTGAAGTGTTAGCACAGTAACTTTGTGTACATTAAGTTTCACAGTCACTTCTGGCTTACTTGCACATACATAACAGTTAGGATTTGGTGGATCCAAAGCACAAGGAACCAACAGCTTTTTCCTGGGATTTGGCTGCTTGTTCAGAAAAATCTTGAGGACAAACAGGAATAAAGCAAGTTATTCGGTAAGTAACAGCACTCAAAAAATCTGTTTTCCTACAGATTTATTCTCTTAGTCTCACAGGTTGCCCTATTCCCTAATCCTCTGTGGCACGCCCACTGAACAAGAGGAAGTCTGTGTTACAGACAGTTTGCAATGACATGTGCTGACTGATCAGCTACTGCCAAACAAATCTGCAACAGGAAACCCTGTTTCAAGCGATGTCAGCCTGGTTCTCTCTCCTATCCAGCAGTCAATTTTCATTAAATCAAAGGAATTTAATGATCCTTGAGATTTCCACTTCTGTTTTCATTGTGGATGAAAGTTCCCAGCACATTCAGAATCTACTGAAGCAACAAGTGAGAGAGAGTAAAACTACACAATAGTCAAAGCAAGTTAAATGTGACTTTTAAACAAATAATAAATAACAAGAAAGTAAAAGTATCTCATTCCCACTTACCGTTCTACACTGATCTATTTTTCCTGATAATATCTTCAAACCCTCCAGCACTATCAGACCAGCTATTACTGCGTTAGTAGTAGCTATAGCTGGGATAATATTTCCTGCCATTGCTGCAAAATAAGCAAGATATGCAGATTTTAAATAATAAATGAAAATGAGAAGTTTAGATTATTTTTTAAATAAAACAATGTTATATTTTATCCTTACACTTGATATCAAATCTGCTCTTCATATTCATACTGAAAACATGCATCCGGAGATTTGCAGCAGAAGTTACAAAATCCATTGCAGAAGGGTCATCCTGACAATACAAAACAATAAAAAAAACAAACAAAAACAACCAAACAAACAAAAACAACCAACAAAACCAAAACAAATTAGGTTACTCATTGGAAAAAGTTTGCAACACAAAGTTCTAATACCTTAAAACCAGAGAGCTTACAAAAAAGTCTGTATAATATTACATTTCAAAGTCAAATGGTATATTTAGACAGGGCAGTAATACTTTAAATACAAGTGCTTAGAAATTGAACTTAGTATTTTAGTAATCAATTAGTGTACTAGTATTACTAAAGTATGTTCAAAAGTATGTTCAAAATCACATCTGAATCGCAAGTCTTACAACATTTTATGCTTCATTTCAAAAGTTGGTGTTTAAAAAAAGGTATTTTTAGTACCTGTTGTAATATTATTTTACTATTTTGTCTTCCCTATATTTACAAAGTTTTTGGGGCTTTTTTTTTATACCAAATAACAACTGACTGCAGGAAGTTGTCATTTCTCTATATTACAAAATATAGAGTCTAAAGTATGTATTTTTTTACATACAGAAAGTGCTTTCAATGCAGAGCCAGACATCTTTCTTTGTTGTATTATTATTTTGGAATGAAACTGAATGAGTCCAATTAATGCTTGTACTACATATAGAGAGTATAACTGGTTCTTACATGTTTGGCAAACTAACCTTGTCCCATATAAGCTCTGCGCCATCACCCTTCTCAGCCAGGTGAAGCCTCAGGGTTTCAACACTCTTTGAAAACAAGTGTGCATAGCTCTTAACATCAAGAACCTGCTGATCCTTCAAGATTGCGGAGGATTCATTTTGTTGGTCGGGTATGTTCCTCTCTTTGGAAAAAAAGAAAATTAAGATCAGGAATACTTATAACTCCCACTGAAGTTTTCTTAAATAGTTAAGAATTTTCCAATTTCAGCAAAATATTTTCTAAATTGAAGAACAATATCCTTAAACTACTGTAGCTCCAACATTTTACAACAGATCTGCATTTAAAATTGCAGCTATAGCTATACTTACATCAGTCGCCTAGACATGCACGAATTACAGTAAAGGTAAATTTTCAGCAAAACTCAGTTTTCAGAGATAAATGTATCAGTACTTATGGTAAGGTCTCTTTGAATAAACTGATGTGTAGTTTTTGTGAAACCTGGATTTTATAGAGCCAATACTAGGAATTTAAAATGACAACTGCAAAACAGTTTTAGAAAAATGTTTTCTCTATATAGAAAATTTTAAAACCTTTAGGCATCTCTAAGAAATTAATATGGTCATTATCAGTACTCAACTTTGACAGTGAGGAAATGTTATGTATCACAGAGATGCACTAACAAACAGCAGGTATGACTTACAAATATACAGTGGGAAGAGGGACAATTACCTTGATTTTGTACCTCAGCCCAGTCTAGTGGCACTGGAGGCTTTCTTTTCCTCCACAGCTTATCCATTGTCAGCAGGTATCTAATATCATCTTTGAAAAGCTAGGAAACATAAAGAAAAAAAAAGGGGGGGAAGACATACTTAGACATACTTTATTTTTTACATCTGCTGTGAAATTGAAAATTCAGCATTAGGTTTCTGAGGTTTGGCTTTTCTCCTTGAAAATATTCTCAACCACATAAATAAAAATCAAACTCTATAGAAAAATAGCCACCAGATTTGAAAAACTCCTTGCTCTCCTTTCTCTAATATTTATTGCTTAAACCAGACACAGCTCTGATTAACTGGGGGGGAGGACGACACACAAAGTGAAAATCAAGAAACATTCCAAACAGTATGTTCATGTGCCTACTGCAGCCCTCACCATATCTCTGTACACTCCCTGAGATGTTCTTACCTACATGCCAGTGAATTTCAAAAGTAAAGTTATTCCTACCTATCAACATTACACGCTATACTAATTTCCTCTATTTATCCACTTTCAGCAACCATTTAGGAAAACTCCTAAAGCAGTTTGTATTTTCTTATGGTAAAGCCCAGTTATACACAGAATACGACTGATAGCTTTTAGGTCCTCAGATTGGTTCTGATTATGCCCAGTGAAAACTTGTACAGAATGCAAGTTTACCTTTCCATATTAAAAGTAACTTGAATTAAGTTTCTTCTGTCCAGTATAAACAAGCTGCTGAAGCCAGCTGTACACAGGCAGATGGAATGCAAGAAAGCAAGCAAGTGTTGCAAAAAAACAACACTAGAGCAAAACTGGTGGAAGTCATAACATAATTGCATAATTGATGGCTGCCATTAGGGGTCCAAACTGGGTTTTAACTTAACAGCACTTCACACACTTCAAATAAAGACATTTATTGTGGGTAAAAAGATACCTTAGTAAAAAGTTTGACTGGATCATATCCAGTTGATTTAGCCCACTCCTTAGTTGAAATACGTTTAATCTCACCATCTTCATTGGATGCTCGTGCTCTGGCTTCTGCTTCTGCTGGCTCCCCTATTAATAAAGTGATAATCAGTATTTTAATTAAAAAACAGTAAAATCACATCCAAATATTCCCTCTAGAGAAAATAACCAAAGTTATGCAGGGACCATGAAATGGCTTTACTGCACCAAACAAAAACTGAATTAGACGCAGCACAACTTTTAGTAGTCTCTTTTCCTTGCTGAAGAGTCTTAATTTGGCTAGAACATCAACACAAAAAAAAATATCAGCTTCCTACCTCAGGTTATTCCCACATGAAAAATTTCCACGAATACAGATGCTATTCATTGTGAGTTTCTTTCACAGTCACATCCAGCCATAGCTATTGTGATTCTTAGTAAGAAAGAGGTTGATGTTTTCATAAACTATTAACATCTTGACTGAATGACAGTCAACTCACAAGACCATCACTTTGTATGTAAATCTGTGACTGTTTCACCCCCTTTCACCAATGCACCACTTGCATCGTTTCATATTTATCTGCACCAAATCCACATAAGGCCTCATTGCCCAGTCATTCTGCATTGTGAAACTTTCTACTATTTTTTGCACTTTATCTTAACTATTCTGAATGACCTTGCTTAATCACACATGCTGAACAGCACTGGCTGGTCCCATCTGTTAGAAACATTAATCTCCATTTAACACTATCATTTAACTAGCTTATCCACTCAAGTATCATCATCCATTTTTCTCCCCATGGCTGCTTAGCTCCTCCAGGTTTCTCAGAAGTTGAGTGTCCCATGCAGATCCAAACCAGCATAAAGCCAACACACTTGTCCACAGGCTTGCTGATTCCTTCAAAGGACCTGCAGAGCCATGCACAGCATGACTTCCCTTTACAAAGGTTGCATTGACTCTTGCCTGACACACCATGTATGTTCACAGATTCTAAACAGCATTATCGCTATGGTCAATTTGCTCATTACAGACGTGAGGCTACAGCTCAGGCCTTCCTATAATTGCCCTGGCATCTTTGTTTAAATAAGCAGCATTCATTCTGTTCACTACCTTCCAAATATTCCAGCAGCTGTTGTTTTAGGTGAGCTTATATGCCATTCCTTTTACAGCCTGTCAGGTGATCACTATCTGATGTTCGGAGAATGTGAAGAGTTGCAAGATCCTCTAAACTCCCCCTTCCAAGTCCATTTATTTATCAAAGGTTCCAGAAGTGGCAAAAATGATGCTTATTCACGTTCAAAGTAACTAAAGTTACTGTCGTTACAGAAAAATACTGAAAAGCTACAAAAACACCGCTCAAAATGGGCATATTTCCTACGTAGCTCAAAACTCAAGTGTTTCAGGCTATAAGAGTTCAAACACAATCCCTGTATTTCCCTCAGAGTCAGGAATGGAAAATGCAGAGCAATTATACTACTAGGCTCTCAGTTCAAATCACAAGCCTCCCAGCTGCAGGGAAGGAAGCAATTCACCAAATCCAAATCTATAAGAGGAAAAAAGGCCACTGTGTGAAGAGAGTTATATTTAATTTACACTTCACACTCACTTTTCAAGTTTCTGTGCACATGGGGAAGACTGTGTTCTGCAGAGGGCACAGGAGTCTCCAAACAGATACAAGCCTATTAATCTAAATCACGTATCTTATGGATTGATGTGGTAACTGGAACTTTATGACTGGTGAGTGTATCAACTGTGCTCCTCACAGTTGTTCCACCCACACTATCTGAGAACAACCAGTGAATGCCAGTGACCCATCTTACACCGTATTTGCATTTTACAGTTTTCACAACAGCTGAAGTTATCATTTTAATAATGTTTTAGGCTGCCCACAAGGGCCACATTTCTGAAAGGTGAAACTATTAAATTGTTGTCATTTTGAAGAGTAGTTTTTACTCATTCTCTATGCAAAAACATCTGGTATGTATTATGCATCAAGTTAACTACAAAACACTGAAATTGTTTCAAATATCTAATAAGAAGCAGTATGAGGGAACTAAATTATGCAGATGTACATGAAGATTTGTAAGGGAAACTACTCTTGTTATCGAAGGGTACAGTAAATGGAATCCTCTTAAAAAAAAAAGCTGAACTCTGACATTAAGAAATGTAAAGAAGTAAGTTCTCTCTGAAATAGAACATTTCAGTAACAGTGTAAGCTACTAGTTTGCATCAAACTCACAGGCAGCTTCAGGATCAGCTCTGTCTGGAGAGACTTCTTGATCGGCATCTTCTTCTCCAAACAACTGGCTATATCATAATTAAGAACATAACACAACACTAGAATTTAATAACATCCAATTAAAGACTGAGATAGATGCTAATGGATATATATCCACTTTAGAATTATTGCTATCAGAGGGCCTCTTCATACACTGTTTTTTAAACTGCTGGAATTCATCACACAGGGACTTAATGCTGACAACACAACACAAAAATGAATTTAGCAAAGCAGTTCTGTATAACTCACTTAATAGCTCACCTAGGCTTATATTTATGTTGCGGGACAGAACACACTGCTTACAACCCTTCAAGATCCCAGTAAAATTTACATCTGTTAACACATTTTTTAGTTTAATAGATGAATTAACTTCACATAAAAGTGAAGAAAAAAGTAACCTCAACATACACTGTTGGGCCAAACTACTCCACCAGGTTTGTTGTGATATTGGAGCAATCCTAAGTACCAACTAATGTCCTAATGTTAATATAAAGGGGGGAAAAAAAAAAAAAAAAGAAGAAAGCAATTCCCAAAAAGCACCCCAAAACTCTGGCCAAAGAACTGAAGGTCTTTGCTATAATTCACACTAATAAATAAATAAATAAATAAACCCCAACAACACACACACACAAAAAGAAACAAAACCCAAACACCAAAAACACCCCCCCGAACCAAAATCCAAACGAACAAAAAACGACAAAAAACTCCAAAACCCACAAAACCCCCAAAAGCATGTGCCCACTTTACTTCTCTGCCTATGCTTAAAAATGAGAAGAGTGAACCACAGTATCTATTTTCTGTTTTTTAAAATACCACTTACTTGAACAAATACTTAGCCCACACAATGCAATGGATAGGTTCTGATGGTGTATTCCGAATTGTGCAGCCTGGAAAAGTCTTCTGAGTTGGTTTAGGATGACATTCATAACATTCTGTCACTCCCTGGTGAAAAGTGAAATACTTGTCACACTGTGAAGTCTACTGATAGCATATGCTATTACCAGATGAACTGTAACTGTATCTCAAAACACCCAACTGCCTGTTGTCTAAAATAGCCAATGAGTTAAACTTGAAGTGACAAGAGTAATACAGAACCTAACCTTTTTAATAACTGTTACTTGGCCAAGGTAGCCTGCAGTTCCGCTCTCTATAAGAGGAACGTCAGCAGCCAGACACATCCTGTTCACATGGTTACGGGCAGCTGCAAAACAAGAGTTTTAAGAGAAAAATTGAACAATTAGAAAAGGTTTTACTGCTCCAAATTCAAACTAGCCTTCTATGCAAACATTTATCCTTAATCTGCCTTATTCCATTTTAGAGCACTATGCCTTTTTCACAAAGGCCATATTCCAGTTAACACCAAATGTATATTAAATATAGCAAACTCAACTGAATAAAGTTACATATGTACACACAATACTTATCAGTTCCTATAAGGCAGCAACATAGCAGCTAATGTTTACTTTCAAACACCTGTAAAAGCACTAACTATCCTTTCAAGTTTCTAGTGAAGCACACAAGCATTAGTCAAACTATGGGTGGGTTAAGAGGATACTTGTTATTTAACTGACATTTCAGAAGTACTATGAGTAGAACAAAATAAAGATCTGTTTCTATGAAAAAGCAACAGTATTTTCATCTCCAATATAAAATCCAATAGTAAGAACTTCACCTCTGTTATCCAGAGCATTCATAACCAACGTAAACTGGCGGAAGAACTCTACGTTATAGTCAGGGCTACAGAAAAGAAAAACAATACTCAAAATGGCATATCAAAGTTGTTGGTTATTATGCCACAACAGAAACTATACACATGCAAAGGCTGAACTGATGTTCATGTGATAAATTACACATATTATAAATTTACTGCTAGCCTTTAACTGCATTTGTCTTCTGCCCATTTTAAAGCTGGGTGAAAGCATGAATTTGATGCTGCTGTAGGGAAGCTATTGCAATTAGTACTAATTTGACCAACGAAACAGGCAGACAACGAAAAAGTGATTATACTGCTCTGACCTAATAAGTAAATTGGCCGAGCTGTGGTAACTGACCTTAAAAACCATCAGCTGAGGCTAAAACGTGCACACTTTAATTAACATAGCTCATCAGACAGTTGATAATTCATTATACTGTGATAGCTCAATTGGGTTTGATCATGCCTCCATACCCTTAAGAGCCAAGACATGGGATTTTTAAATCTTGACACTTTATAATCTTTACACTGCATTTTTCTGATCTAAAGAAGGTGGCAAAGAAGACAGTGTAAAGAGGAAACAAGATTAATGGCTTTACAGTTTCAGGAGAAGGCTGCAATAAGCCAGTGTTCTAGTGGCTAACAGCACTAAGTTCAGAGCTTAATATTACAGAGTATCAATTTTTAAGAAACTGTACAAATATAAATTAAAACATGGGAAACAGCTAATGAAAATCCACACAGTCTTGTACTCTACTCATTGGTTATGGTTCCTAAAGACTAAATTTTAACAGTGTTGGGCATACATAAATGTTACTCGGTTACCTACCCATGCACAAAGGACTTTTTTTAAAATCAGGAATTCAACATTGACATCAGGGTATCCTTAGAGCATAGAAACTTATATAGTAGGTGTTACTAATAAAATGAAAAGTAGACACAAACAAGTGACAACAGTTTACTACCAGAGCTTAAGAAAACTCATGCAAAATATACACTCCTACTCAGGTATGTGGTAGTCTCATATTTATAGCTATTTCTTCTTACTGCAGTAACTTTTCAAAATATCTTAAAGCACACCATTGTAGCATTTAAATAACACAGTACTTGCAAATCAAAAGGTAAGTAGAGCTTAAAAACAAACATACTTCATGATGCTATCATGGTAAGCTATAATATTAGCTTCTGGATAAAACTGTAACACGCTTTCCTTGGCAACCTAGAAATAAAACAAACAAACAAACAAACAAACAAAGAAACCACTTGTTATTTCTTCCTTCCTTCTAAAGATAGACTCAATACCAGTTGAGTATCGAGTAAGTTGACTATCTTAAGACATTAAAATACTTTCATAATGAAATGCTGTGGATAGCCATGATCAACTCACCACCAACACTTACCTCTTCACAGCAGAAACAAAACTGTGACATGTTTCTAACACTGTCCATAAAACAATACCAAGACCTGATCTTTGACTTTTTCCTCACCTGTGATTTTGATCTTCCAACATGTTTCTTTTGAAACAAAAACTGCCTGTTGAGATTGCTGACATCAATAGTATCCAAATCAATCTATAAACACACAAGAGACAGCCATTTCACTTTTACAGAAATTAAAGGAACAAAACCATTAACAGAGTTTGAAGCAAATGCAATGACCAAAAATACATAAACTTTACAAATCCCTTTTCAGGCCTGCATAAAGGTGTCAAGATCTGCACTAGAGCAACTGTAGAGGGACAAGCGATCACCTAATCACCTTCAGAAATCCATACATTTTAAATAATGACTAACAATGGAACCGAACCATAGGTCAAAAATTAAGGGCTACATGATAAACCTTCCGGAAAAAAAAAAAAAAAAAAAAAAGAGTCCCTACTAAAAATGCACATGCATTCGGAGATACATATGAACAACAGTTAGTAGAAAGTCAATAACATTGTCCTATTTACTGTAGGAAAAATATTTAGTAAGAATTCATCAGGAGCACAGTGGACAAATTGGTCTAGATAGGTCCAGTAAGACTCCACATGGGACCAACAACCCCAAATGCTGGCTCTCTACCACACTTCCCCAAGATCCAAGAAAGGCTACGCAGCAAACTCATCAGTACTTCCACCTTATATTTGAACATGGCTTTGAGTAACTGAATCAGTAAACTGAGGGCTGCATTATCATCTAATTCATAGGCTGCAGGGCAAAAGCTTTTACTGTTTGTCACCAGGACTAACTGCTTAAGTGCATATTAAAAATTATGAAGTCTGCTTACAAAAAAACCAACACCCAATCATGCAATCAAGATGTTTAAAAACATATACCGCAGAACACCTGTGATGTACAACCTCAAAGGATGCCATGACTGCAATTCCCCTAACAGACTTATTTTTATTTATTAATCTATGCACATGAACATCATAATTCAAATGTCTTCACCCTCCACCACAAAAATCAAGACGATTTAATCAGAACTTTGAGAAGATTTTATCCTACTTTTGTTGCCTCTACTTTTCCTTCAATTAAACATTTTCTCCCATCAATGACTCTTTTTAAAAGTCCTCTCCTGTCCCTAACATTTTTAACTAGGAGGGGAGGGAGACAGTTTTTCTGAGCCTCAGAGATATTTTCCCCAGATAATGCTGACATACTCAACATAGCGCTTTTAGCTACATGGAGAGTACTATCAGACTGACTGTACAGCATGATGTTTAAACATGACCTACTGGGGATGTTTTATTAACCAAACCTGAATAATGAAAAAAGTATTACTACATGCTTCTCACTGAAGACCTTTTGCATGTAAGATCCAAACTTCCAGGTTAAACAATCTCCTTTTTCAAAGGTAATATTTTTAATTTAAGGATTATGTTCTAATCAACTAAGAACTGTAGGACCTAAAAAGCTTTATTTAAACATGAAATAAAAGCACCTATGGCTATAGAGCAAAGAGACAATGTTTTAGAAATGTATTATAAAGCAAGGACTATTAATTTTTATTACCCATAGCACCATGGGTAGCTACCCATGGTCTTTCTATCTTTTAATGAAAATGGTATTTGCATGAAAACACATTTCTATCTCCTTTACTTACCCATAACACTCACAGAGAAAGCTTGCTTAGTTCAAAGGGAAACAGCCTGAGAAGCCCAAGTGAAAATTATTAGGTACCTAATTCCATTAAAACTTTCACTACCCAGAAAGCATTTAGCATTGTAACTGGACATGATAACAAGTAACATAAACTACATCAGAAAACAGTACTATCAAGACCAAAAGATGCAAAGGAAGTTTTTCTCCAGAGAATACCTGAGACCCATTAGACCTCAACAGAAGCTTCAACCATAGAATGTAAGGTGTTGGAAGGGACCTATGGAGATCATTGAGTCTAACTCCCTGTAAGAGCAGGATCACCCAGGGCAGGCCACACAGGAACACATCCCGGCAGGTCTTGAAAGTCTCTAGAGAAGAAGACTCCACAACCTCCCGGGGCAACCTGTTCCAGGCTCTGCCACCCTCACAGCAAAGACACCTCTCAGCCTTCTCTTCTCGAGACTAAACAGTGCCAGTTCTCTCAGCCTTTCTTCATAGATGTTCCAGTCCCTAACACAAACTAATACAATCTAGCTAAAAATGATGAGAATTTAACAGTTCTCTTATTTTAATATTTTTTTAATGTTCCCATTTTCTTAAGTTAGAAGACCTCAGAACTTCATAAGAGGGATATATTCATGTTCTTAGTATATAACCATCTTCTTAATTCAGACATGGATTTTGAGTAATATAATTCTCTTTCAACAAAGTCTATTTTATGAAATCACACGTTTGTGAATTGTCTGGTATTCAGAACTACTAGATTTTTTTTTAAATTAATATTTTGTTAAAAAAAATTCACAATTTACTTATAAAAATAAGAAGCATTTTCAGATGTTCAAGTTTTTTAGCACTTAATAACCAAGAAACACCCTCAACACTATCACAACTGCTGACAAAAGCAATTTATTCTCCTCATAGAATTGTTACTCAAAGAAATTTGCTCTTTTTGCTTTTGCCCCATCTTTTGCCCACACTTTGTGTGTTACCAAAATGTTACTATCTTACATAAAACACTGTCAATGACATTTTTAAACAAAGATGGCCCTGATCCAACAAGTACTTAAGTTAATGGAGTCCAACCAAGTTGGCCTTGAAAGACAAAAATACAAAAGAATCAAACTATAAGAAGTGAAACAGTAAGCATACCCCAATGAGAATTATGCCTAATGACTATGTGGAAAATCAGGAGATACTAAACTCTTTCTACAATATCGGTCTGTAGAAGTGCACAAATGACATACTAAAGTAGAATGGGAGGGGTGGGGGGAAACAGTGCAGAAAATTCAGGCCTCCCCTCTTCTGCATATGTTTACTTGACTGGTACCATGTTAAAATTGGATAGGCTCTCTGTGGCAGGCTCAAATCAAAGGGACAATCTGGAACTACATCTAAGAATTTCCCACATGTTTATAAAAGTATTTCAGGAGAAAGGCCCAAGTTGTATGAATAACAAGGCAAACCAGTAGCTGTACTCTTCCACAAGCTGATACAGTTTTAGGTAAAAGCTGTTACAAATATACTCTGCTCAACAAGTCTGACAGTAAAAACAACCTCCTTGCACCTTGTCATACAAAACACTCAGATGTGACTCGGGGCCAGGCACAAACAAGTCAAAACGCATCCTAGGAAAAAGACCTATGCTCTAGCTGGATTTGAACTCCTGTGATTTCTTAAAAACAAAACTTCGCAGAACTATAATAAATGAATACGGGTCTGGAAATGAAGCAGTCTGAGTTTTGCGAACAGTATTTCTCTCTGTCCTTCTCTCATTACCAGCCTCTCAATTCTGCCCTTCCTATGCACATTGAGAGATTAGTATCAGGAAGCAAAAGTGAAAGCAACAGCCCGCGGGAAGCTACCGTGACCGGACTTCCAAGACTAACAGTTTTACAGCTTGGTATCTAAAAATACAGTTCAACCTCCCACGTATTTTGCTTTTTCGCTGCAATCCATCACTGAATCATTACCCACAGTATTAGTAAAGGCATGAGGCAAAAGCAAGACTTTAATGAGAAATCGCAGGGCAGCGAACGTGGCACACCACTGTTTCCCAGG
>JANHFX010023327.1:5737-21582 GCA_027560015.1 Chloroceryle amazona | reverse complement strand
CAGCCGCCCGCCAAGCGCCTCTGGTGCTGACTCCGCGGTTCCCCGCGGCCTCCGCTCGGCTCCCTGGTCCCCTGGGTCAAAGTGAGGAGGTGTGGGGCGTCTTCTCCCGCCCTCATCGCTGCCCGGGGCCTTCGTGCAAAGACAGCTTGAGGAAAGTAATAGCTTTACGTGCTGGAGAGGGCGTGCTCGGGCGTCTTCAGGTGGGAAGTGCTGCTGTGGGTCTGGTTTAAAATAGAAAAAGCAGACTGAGGAGCAAAGCTGCCTGAGTAGGGTGAGAGTAGCACAGGGCAGCAGCTGGAGGAGGGATGATGGACTGGACTAATGCACGTTTCAAGGTTAAAGAATTACTAGTACTTATTATTGGCACTTAAAGCTTTAGTTGAGCTAAACAATTACAGATACATTTATCTTAAAAATCTATTTATCCTCAATTCAACAAATAAAAAAGCAAAATCACTTTTCTGCTAGATAGCAACATCTCCAATGTACTCCATAGTGATGCTAAATGAACACAAATTTATGAGGTGAGCCAAACTCTTCTGAAAACAAACACAAAACAAACCCAAACAAAACAAAAAACTAAAACAAAAACTACCCAAAACCAACTGAAGCATCTCATTTTCAGTGTAGATGATAATTCAGACCAGGGTAGCTAGTATGGAAAATTATCTTGGTGAAAAGTTTTAAAAGTAATTTTTTCCTGACCTCTTTCTATTTTATGTTTAAACAGCTTTGGTTTGCATCTCTTTCAAATGACATTTGTTCACTGCAGTATTTGGCATCTATTACCACCACGTACTGCCCAAGGTGGAGATTTTCATCCAGCTTCTCCAGTTTCTCCCACAATTAAACAATCCTGTTCAGTTGATAAAGCTAGAAGTCTGGAATGACTCCATTTTCTTAATGCCATCTTTGTTTTTTCTTCTTTTTTTTTGCACTTCAGAGATTCATTTTAAATAGCAGTTAGTTGCAATAAGATATTGATATTTATTTGTTGACATATAATGCAATATTGACATTTTAGAAGTACCTTAGTTCAAAATAATATTTGCTGTTAACCAAAATGAAAAGCATTTTACTCTTCAGACTTGCTCCAGGACTGACCAAAACCACTCAGCCCAACAATACCAAAACATTGCTGGATAGCAAAAGTTCCAGCACCTTTTCCATCTAAAACAATTACATATGAGAGAGTTTCCAGGGATGCATAAAATAAGTAATAAAAACTGGTTAGGGAGAAAGCAATCCAGTGGACTGCTGCTCCCTCTTCTGTCACAAGTTTTGTACAATAGCTCTACTGTCTAATATATAATATATATTATATATATATTATAGTACAACTGTTCAAATGCAATCAAGTGCTTGTGACTTCATGTCATTATCTGAGAAATAAGCAATGCTGATACTGTTTTAAGATCTTTTGTCAATAAACTCACATTTAGTGTTTCTGAAGGCTTGTGATCTTGACGTTGCTGCTTGCAAGTTTGTTCTTCATTAAAAATGAACGGTACAATGCAGCTGCCCATACAACATAGTTCTTTCCCTGCCACCTTTCTTCACTTCAGCACTGCCAATATCAAAAATGCTAGTTAGTCTTTGGAAATATTTGTTACTGCTGTTCTGACACTGAATGTATTCAGAAAAAGAAGCAAATAGGGCGATGGTGTTTCTTGTGGAGCTTGAAAGAGGAAGGCAATGCAAAATAGAAAAGAACAAACACTGAGAGCAAGTTTCTATCTTAAGACTTTTGAAGGAATCTCCGGAGTTACTTGCTTGAAATTTTTCATGCATTTGCTGCTTTACTTCATGAGATTTAATTGGCCCTGTTGGTTTTCTTAAATATATAATTCAGTTTTAATATGGTTGCTAAAGTTACTTTATTCCTTAATATCTCCAAAATACTTGAGTGAAAATAGAAACAACACATTGCATTGGGAATGTTTGATTTAATAAACAAGGTTTATGTATAAAAGTTTGATTTACAGTTATGATTAAACATACAGTTTGACCATCCTTAAAGAGTATGAACTAGACAAGGATCAATAGAATTTTAGGTGTTCTTTGTAGGCCATAAGATGGGTTAAATGATTTTGAAAGAAGCTTTCAAGTAGGCATCCAAATGTCTAGAGAAAGGAAAATAAATCTAATTAGAGAACTGGCTGTAAAGGGATCTTTTAAGGTCTTTCTCTTCTTATCTGTGAAAGGTTACCTCTTCAATTTTGCCACTGCTGCTACAAAAAAGATCTCTGAATCGGTCGCTGAAACAGCACAGACATTAAAGAAGTCTGTAGAAGAAGGAAAAATCGACAGTATCATTGATAAGGTATTTCATTTCTAGATACTTGGATCTGGAAGATGTTTTCTTACTATTGTTATAACGTGGCAAATCTGGTGTGTGATTTCTTGAAGCTGGCTTTAGGAATTACATTTGTGAGAGCAGATATCTGCTCATGACAAAAATGATGCAACTGAAAAGCTCATTCAGAATAGACAGGCTAAAAAAATGGTCACTCTCCTTTACTCAGTATTACACCTGTGTTCTGTTCCTTCAGGATGTAGATGTGCCGGAGGAAAAAAATCCAAGAAAATATGAACAATTCTGACATAGGAAAGGCTGGAAGAATTAGTAGAGACAGGTGGATGGCTGGGAGATAGGTGGGTTGGCTTTCTCCCCCCACCCCAGTTTATTTAGGTGGAAAGAGGAATGCTACAGCTTGCATCTTAAATGCATCTCTGAAGCAAGATTCAGAATCGGCCAGCTTTGTGGATGTTGTGTTCTATGGCCCTAGAGCTCCAGAGGTATGGTTTTGTAAGACCCACTGAGTTAATGAAACAGCTGATTATTACCCAGTTACTTCCTCCAGCCCTGGTCTGGCTGCCAGCTTCAGTTGCTTAACTTTTGCCAGCAAGGCCTCTTCCAGTGCTTTAACTCACAAACTTGGTGGGAAGAAGAAGAAAAAAGGAGCAATAATTGCTGTGTAGTCTAATGTGTCTGTTAGCAAGGGTAGCTTGGAAGGGAAAGGGAAAGGGAACTGGCCAACAGCAGCCCAGCATGCCCAAGTGTCAGGTATGGGAGATGCAGCCAGACCTTGGGGAACCAAAGTGATTTATTTTTTTTCTTTTTTAATTACAATGAAATTCAATTTCTTGATATAATTAGCATTCATGTTGCCTTACAAATGAATCATCAAATTACACTTCTAAAGTTTCTGTTACGATCAAATTTTGTCTCAAGATTTCATTGATATAAGAAGAGTTCTGTTTCCTGCTACAGTATATTAGAGTCTAACATAATGGTGATCCACACCAAAAAGGGAAAATCAAGTAAGAATGTTATTTGGTAATTTAATACACAAGTATTAATGCTCGTAAGAAACTGCAGCTAAATACCTACAGCATATTTTATGCCTAAAATACCTTTTTTTTCCCTATGAATGCCTTAGAGTAATATGAATTCTCTGTTTTAATTAATAAATTTACATGTGGGATAAATAAGATTATAGCTATATCATTTTAAAGCTTTTTTTCTTAGGACATGGAAGTTCTTTTATTCCATAAATACCAAAAATTTCTGTAACTAACGACCAGGATGAACTAGAATTATTACAGTTCTCTTACCAATGTTAAACTGAAATGATGGGTTTTTGGGAGGAAAAGAAAAAAAAAATTAGCTTGAAGACTTGCATGCTTTTTGGCTATCAGATTATGGCATACTGACTTCTGAAACTATTGTCCCTTTTTAAATTCTAAATTCAACATAGGTTACTTCTGAACATAATTTTGTGATGAAAATTTGTCAGCAACATAAATGGAACAAATATTTTCTTCCAGCTCAGCAGGCATTCTGAAAATCATATGTAACCATTTTACAAGTCTGATTTCTTGCAGTGGGTTTATTTCTCAGGCAACTCTTGAAACTTAGAATTAGTCAAAGGGTATCTTTAAGTGTTTAATGCTTGAAGTGTGTTTCAGTCTGAACAGCCTTGTTTGTATTCAGTGTGCCAAGACAGTACCTGTGTATGCATTGCCTGCTGACATTCAAATAGCAGCTTGGATTTGTTCAGGGGTTTTTTGTCCACTGAACTGGATCAAACTACAAATGTAATTTTGAAACCATACACAATAGTTTAAACTTTTAAAGGCAAACCTGAATGTTTCTGTAAAGGAGAAAGTGTGATTTACCTGAAACACCTTTCATTAACTTAGAAAAACGGCCACCATGGATATAAGAATGTGATGCAGTTTATTTGAAATTGTGAACATGAAATAAGAGGAGTGAATATTTTGTTTAATTGTGGTTCCCTAATTTTTATTTTAGACAATTATTGGAGATTTTCAGAAGGAACAGAAAAAGTTTGTCCAAGAGCAGCAAACAAAAAAATCAGGTAACCTCTGCTTTTTGTGATTGTAAAATTGCATAAGCTAAAACTTGCTGGAAGCTGGAGAACTGAGGTATAGCTAAACCTAACCCACCAAAACTCACATTATGGCAGAACTTCACACATGTTGTGGGCTAGGAAGATGACATTCTTAAGTGAGGTTAGCTTTACATTATTTACTTGGTTTAGATTTGCTTTTCAAATCAAATTCAGCTTTATGAAATTAACACAAAGATCACTGCTGGCAAAGCTGATCTCTTGGTTTGAGTCTGTGTATTTACTGAAAACAGGCATGGTGATTTCTTTGAGCTTTAGCAACCATGTCACATTTATGTAATGAAATGAAAAGCATTGCTTAGGGTTTGCATTATAGCATTTAATTAGTTTTGCTCTGGAAGTGTTCTGCTTACATTAAAGGCATCATTACTCTTTTGCTTGCCTATAAATTATTTGCTTTATAGTTACCTGTGATCTAAATCCTTTGGGTTATCCACCCATGTACTATTGACATGAGTGAATCTGTTTGAGACTTTAAAATAAGCACTTCTCTTTCTTTTAGGTTGTGTATCATCACTGGCTTTTACCTCTTTTAATATGTAACCTGAATGCAATAATCCTGTCAGTCGGAATAATTAGCAGCTCTATTGTTAACCTTGAAAATAGGCTGCTTTTAAATGGATTGTGATAAAACTTTCATACTGTCTGTACTTAGTATATCAACCTGGTTTCTTCTTGCAAGGCTGCTTACGTGATTGCATTGTCTGTATTTCTGCCTCTTTCTGGTAGTAAATTTTAGTATCTGTTAATATATTTCTACAAGTTTCATGGAAACTGGTAGCAGATAGGCAAAAGGAGGTGGGACAGGTGGCCTCACTGAAAGCAGCATTAGCATCAGATGGGAATCTACGTCAGTAGAAGGTCTTGCATAGGCAAATGAGCTTTCTTAGTTTAAGTGCAAAAGAATTACCTGTCAACTGTTACAGAGGCATTGTGTCTCTGTAGGCTGGATTTGCATTGACAGGGAAGAGATGGATAGATTTCTGTTCACCTGCAGTAATATATTGTCCTGTACGTAGAGCCTGCAGAACTGTTTGGGAAATGCCTGAGGAAATATCTAAACTGGCTAAACTTGAGTATGCTTATTCAGGGCATAACATGTTATATTTCTAACACATTTATAAATTATTTTTCTCCATCGTTAAAGAATCGGTGTCTTCTGGGTGCTAGAAAATTAATAGTAAATTATTTTGAAAACTTAATTTAGACAAAGTTTGCATGTTTAAATTGAATCTATTGACTTCTATATGTAGGCAGCTTAATGAGTTATACAGCAGTATTCCAGTAACTAAACTAAGGGCCACGAAGTTCTGACTGGTGCACACTCCAAAAATCCCCACAGTTTTAGTTTTAGGATAACAGATTATCAGCAACTATTTAATTTATTGTGTTTTATCTTTGTTATGCAAAGATCCATCCCTTGAGTTTCTTACTTATGAATTGAGCTTAGTTTAGGAACAAGGAACAAGGAATTGGCTTGCTGATGTAAGTCTGTTTGTTTTTGTGACATTATATGTTACTTTATGTAAGGTATTTTGCTTGGGTTTTTTTATAAGTAATACACACGCAATTATTTTCCTCTTTTCAATAACAGAAGCAGCAGTGCCTCCCTGGGTAGACAGCAATGAAGAAGAGACAATTCAACAGCAAATACTGGCCTTATCAGCAGTAAGTATTTAATTTCCTGCCAGATTGTATTTGTATTAAGTATGTCTGGCAATATAAAATGAGGTATTTTCAATAATCTACTTCTTTTAATGTGTCTGTCACTACGCTGATCACGTGCAAGAGTAAATAGTTCTTTCATTTCAACTTGAGCCAAAGTAGATATAATTTTTAATTTTTATAAAGGCCTTACAGCTTTGTGGCACAACAGAATTATGTGGGAAGTGGGATTGCTTTGCTGGTCGGGTATGTGAAATAGAGCATGTGTTTTCTGATACCAGTTAATGACTATAAATACATTCTTCAAAGGATAAACGAAATTTTCTGCGGGATCCTCCAGCAGGTGTGCAGTTCAATTTTGACTTTGACCAAATGTACCCTGTTGCAATGGTGATGTTACAAGAAGATGAACTTCTCAACAGGATGAGGTTTGATCTCGTTCCCAAACAGTAAGTAATTTCTGCTGGTACCTATGTGTCATTGTACTTTTAATTTGTCTCTAAATAGTCATAAATTACTCCTTTTTCTTTTCAGTTCTTTCTTGATGTATTTCCTCTGTGTGTAATTTATATCTGCTAATTTCAAATGCATGGACTGTTGCACGTGTGTTGCAGTTTAGCAATTGGAGGAAACAACAGAAGTAGATCTCATAGACGTTCAGAACTAATAAGGACATGTTGACTTAAGTATGAAAGAGGCTTTAAATTTTTCCATGCCCAGTGTGCTAAATTAATTGAAAATCTTATTCCCAAACAAAGGTAAACGCAGCAGCAAAAATGTTCTGATCTGTTGGTGTAACTGACATCCCAGAAATATTAGAGATAGTTAGAGGCCCTCTGGAGAAGTAGTAGAAGAATGCATCACAAAACAGGACCAGTGCAAGCAAGAAAAACTGGTTATGAATAGACAATGGGAAAAGCTCTGTTGCAGCTGCCTTCCTTTTAGTGGACCTAGCTCAAACATCCATAAGGTCTTTGTCACAGCAGTTACACCTGTTCCAGTACAGCTTCTTATCTCAGCTGTTTTCCAGTGCTGTTCTTCCTTGTCCCGTCCTAAAGCTTCTTTCACAGGTCAACATTCTTGTTAAGTAAGAGTTCCAACATAAGTCTTCTTGTCTAAGGATGGAAACATGAAAGAAAATATCTTTTTTTGAGAGCTTTTCTGTATTAAATCACCTTTTTTTATAAACCATTCAAGCTCTTCATTTTATTTAACCCCTTCCCTGCTGTTCTTTGCTGCTGCCATTCCTGTCTGCAATGCTCTGTCTTCAGCCTCTCTTCATGCTATCCTCATCTATTCTATCACATTGCTTTATAGTTGTTTTTTTTTTCCCGTTCCAGGTCCCAATAGTGACTGTTTGGGTGGGAAAGTAACTTCACTCTCTTTCTTTCCTTCTTGAAATACACCCCTTCCTCTCCATGGGTCTTGCTGTTTCTGGCTTCTGTTCCCTCTGAGTTAAAGTTGGGTCTTTTCTTGCTTGCCGGAGGATTATCAGAGGGAAATGTTACCTAAGAAATGGGATATTCTCCTACTCGGCAGAGCTGGTTGTTCCTGAGGTGGCAGTTTCTAGTTACTGAAGGTCCTGTGGACATGCTGAAAGATGTGCAGATAGTGAAATAGAGCTGCTGCAGTCTAAGAATAGTTTCTGCCTAGAGATCAAAGACGTTCCAGTTCCACCAGTGGTCTAGGGAAGATGTGGATGTAGTTTGACAATGATAGAACATTGGTTTTAGAGAAGAAGCAAACAGGGTTATTTGGCATATTATTATTACAAGTCCATTGTAACTGTCTTGTAAGAGATGAAGAAATTCTACAATGATGGGGTCTTTTTAAACCGTGTTCATATCACAGATTTATTTTTTAAGTTTTAATTAAACAGTAGCCATGTCCTTCCCTCTGCATATTTAATTTTATTTCATTGCTAGATGGTAAAAGGAACCATATTGCAAATGTAATAATCAAAATCTGTTTATTGTTTCTAGCGTAAAGGAGGAGGTGTTCTGGAGAAATTATTTCTACAGAGTGTCCCTAATTAAACAGTCTGCACAACTCACTGCACTTGCAGCTCAACAGCAAGCAGCAGGAAAAGAAGAGGGCAAAGGCAGAGAAGAGGATAGTCAACTGAAAGGTAGGGAAAGGTTTTCCACATCTCATGAAGTCAGTGTTATGTGCACTGACTGGATACATCAGGTGACACTGAATTTTTCTCCTGGATTTCCTATTCAATCAGGGCTTCTCTCACCATACTTGGTGTATTTGGCCAGATGGGGAAGAGTAGGCTCCTAGTGCTTCTCAGCCATTTGCCAATTCTACCCTGCTTTGTTAGAAGATTGGAAAACTCAAGAGACAAAATTTTGCACTTGACTTATAACAGCTCAAGACCACTAGTGGTCTCTGGTGTGCTTTTTGGAACTTGTCAAAAGTAGGAGGTAGGTTTGGTTCACCTGAAAGGACAACAGGTCAGCTGCCATCTGCTTTGCTCTTGGCTTTTGCTTAGGCACTCAGGGCTGAGTGATATGGGGACTGAATTACTGTGGTGCAGGCTGAGGCATGCAGGATGTGGAAAGGCCCACAGTGTATTATAGAAATGATGGGGGACCAGGAGGCTACCTGGGATTCAACCTTGAGATGAAAAAGCCACTTCAACAGAGGTGTCTTCAGGGACATTGATCAGTTTATACAGGTGATTGCTACTGACCCTCTTCCCTTGTAAACCACTGCGTGCAAACGGATTCTGAGCAGGAATGTATGTGGCTTAAAGAGTGTAAAGCAATTACTGGCAAAGACACAAAAGGTGACAAGTAGCTCATTAAATCTGAGCTTATCCTAGGTATGCTCACCACCCCTGGTAAAACACCTGAAGAATCTTAGCAGGATGAATAGGATTAAGCAGGAGGAGAAAGCCTTCCCAGAACCTTAGAACAGATTCTCATATGCCCAACATCAATAAATTGTCATCATCCATGAAAACCTTTCATGCTCGTGTCCTTTTTGATACTGCTGGCCTGACTGACAACCAGCTGATCACTGCCAAGTTGACTTCTTTTTCCCCCCTTTTGACTATAGTATCTTCACTTAATATTTTTCCTCTTGCATCCTTGAACTGCTAATGAACCCATCTTTCTAATCCCACCTCACTTGAATTTCACCTTTCTTATCTTTTTGCAGACTTTCTCATAGCTCTTTTGCACAGCTTGGTAAATTCCTGCATAGTCTGAGCTAAGGTTACTGAACTGGGCCTTGGCTTCTTGGTGAAGGGGAGGTTACAGAGGGGTTTGAGTGCCAGGCTTTACATGTTCCATAGAAAATACCTTTTCAAAAAGGACTCTGGTAGCTTCCTCAAGTTTTGGTTTCCCAGAGTTCCCTCCCTGGGAAAATTGACAAAGACAGTATGGAAATAGCCCAACATGATTTATGTGTTTCCCAAAAAAACCCCCAAACAAACAAAGAAACAAACCCCACAGAAACAAACAAAGAAAAAAAGAATAAACACAAAAAACAAACCCCAAAAGCACTGTCTTTTGGGCTGTTGGAGATGCTGTACAATTCAGAAGACCTGTATAGGATATGCATAGGTTTATTGTCCTAATAACTGTATATTATGTAATGGCAAGGTTCCATTTCCCAGACTGTAGTAAATACATGTTTTGATTTGAAAATTGCAGGAATTTGGGAAGCTCTGTATCATCTGTGTTATTTTTGATTGAAATAACCTTTTCAAAGCTTGGATTCCCTAATTGGAGGCTAAAACTGGAAGTCATTGCCTGTTGGTAACTCTTCAGAATGCTCAGAATTATTTCTTAAAGCTGACTGATGGCTGTAAAATAGAATTAATTGTTTTCCATTTATATCACTGTCTGTCTTCTCCTTACCTGCTGTTCTTACAAAGCTAAATTAGCGTGGGTGATGTGAAAGGAAAAAATGGACAAGTAGATCTACCATGTTATAGTGTAGAAACTCTAAGATCTATAACAAAACACCAAGTTCTAGTCCTTCTCCAGGTAGTAGTAACTATTTACTTGAGAATGAAGTTACCTCAGAGAGGAAGAGCGAGCATGTTAGCAGTGATGCCAAGCCAGTATATCCAGTCAAGTGCCACCGGTGCATTTGTCACATCAGACTGGTGCATGGCCCAGTGCAGAGCTGCTGTGCCACTTCTGTGTGAGAGCAGCAGATGGAGCTTGAGGCACCTCTCTTGCTCGGTGCTATGGGCACGTGGAGCTGAACAGCAAAGTGTTAGTGCCATGTTAATGGTGGAGCCTGTTTGGCTGCGGTGCTGGGTGCAGTAACAGATCTTCTGAACGTGGAGAAGGGGAAAGAAGAGGGGGGGGTGGGACAGAGCAACAGGTATTGAGTAGATGAGCTGCATAAGCAATGACAACTGCCAATTAGGGAATTATTTTCATTAGAACTGATCTTAATTTTTAAAATTAACCCTCAAAGCATTTCCTCTTCGGAAATTGCTGAGTAAGCAGGAAGGGTTCACCTGAGCACACTGCAGTAAGCAGAGCTGCAAGCTCAGAGTTGCTTGGCGTGTTTAAACAAATAGAACTGCCAAGCAAGCAACTCCCTCAGTGCCACAGCCTGATCTGTATGTTAATTGTTCTTGCAGCCACGTGGCTCTTTATTTTGTGACTCCTCTACCCTGCTAATTGCACGGGGAAAAAAGCTGAGGTGTTCCCGTACCTGCCAAGGAAAAGATCTGCCCTTGTTTTACAGGAGACATTATTTCAGATTCCCAACTCTTCCTGTTTACATAGTTCTTTGAATCATTTTGAGGGGCAGAGGGATTCCTGTGACTTAGCTTTGGAGCAATCATGAGGAAATGGTTTGCTAATTTTGCCTTAATTAAAAATAGGAAATTGCTTCTCTTCCATTGTGTTGTTACAAATACTTCCCCTATGGCTGAATTCAGCCTTTAACCATCAGGATTCCTTAAAACTTAAAATACAGTATTTCCTTGTACTTAATAGCTATGCAGATTAAATGAGAAATTTATATATTTAAATGTAATCTACTTTTTTTTTTCTTTCTCCCCCTCTTGACAGAAACAGTGCGGCCAAAAACACCACCTGTTACAATAAAGCCTCAAATAAAATCTCAAGAGGTAAAAATGCTGTTATATTTTATCTGGTATTTAGCATGTGAAACTGTTACTTAATACATAATTATGCATCCTTTTGAGTAAGTTGTGCTATGAAACCATAATAATGTGATATCTGACAGTCCAAACCTGCTGCTGTTCTGCTGTGACGTGAATTTTTAGTGCATATAATTGAAACTCATTTTCAGCAGTTTACCTGAAGAATACTTTCATTAGTATCCTACACATCATCATAAAACCTGTTTTTACTCTGAAGACTGACATTCCCAAAATGTTTGGAGTAGAAGGCTTCTGTTGTATTTAGACATGAGGAATACCTTCGTGAAAATCTCTGTGTGCCGTGCACTGTCCAGCTCCTCAGCAGCTGTCAGTCTTCAGCACAGGGAAACTAAATGATCTATTGCAATAACAGCATTGTTGTACTGCAACAGCAAGACAAATATTGCTTGTTACTGCAAAACCCCTTAACTTAGACACGTAATGACCCTTGTTCACTTCTGGATTGTAAAATCATTGCCAGAGAACACTTTTGGCAGAAGAGCTGTGCATTTGCTTGGCAATAAGAGACAGTTAAATTAAGCTAGAAAGATTTCCAAGGAACAGTCCTCTGTTAATCGTGTTTTCCTGTAGAAAACTGTTACTGAATTTTGGTTAAAATTTAATATCAGGTACTGCTCTAAACTACTGAAGAGTTTGTTATTGTTTCTGAAGATTACAAAAACAGAATCAAAGTTGTTACGAGAACACAAAAAGGAGGCTAGGATGAAAAGCAGATAATTTGCCATGCATCTAATATTCTTGTCTGTACAAAAATCCTCTTGAAGGAAAATACCCCAAAAAGCAGTCAGTCAGGAGTGGAAGTATGTATTGGTGACATTTTCTCCCCTTTGGGGAT
Source organism: Chloroceryle amazona (assembly GCA_027560015.1). Lineage (NCBI taxonomy): Eukaryota > Metazoa > Chordata > Aves > Coraciiformes > Cerylidae > Chloroceryle > Chloroceryle amazona. The sequence continues at coordinate 9,482 of JANHFX010023327.1, read as the reverse complement.
AAGCTTTATACAAAACTGTCTCGCTGCAGGATGAGGAAGAGATTTCCACAAGTCCAGGCGTATCAGAATTTGTGAGTGATGCTTTTGATGCCTGTAATCTGAATCAGGAAGACCTAAGAAAAGAAATGGAACAACTGGTGCTAGACAAAAAGAAAGAAGAGACTACAGCAGCAGAAGGTAAAGCTCTGATTACCTTCTGTGTCTCAAATACAGCGAGTCTAAGACAGCTTGATTTTATATTCTTTTTTAAATTGTAGTTCAATTTAGGAAAGTAGATCCATGCCCATTTTTCAAAGTGTTTGAAACATTGTGCAATAAAATGTTGCAGAAATTAATTACAGTTCTCACCACAGTCAAACCCTATCTTAGACAGAATGTTAACTGTGATGGGTTTCAATGCAAAGAAACAATTTTTAGGTGGCTCTTTTATGCCAGAGACAGTGGCAGATTTTTTTCTGTCTACTTCCTCCTTTCCCTGCCTTCTCTTTCATAGGTTCTTCTGTGTATTAATATTTTTTTATTGCCATCCTTGTAGATAAAGTACAGTATTTGGAAGTCAGGCTATGCCCTCTCTTTGCAACACCAGCTAAAAGGACAGTATTTGCACCACGTGTGAGCTTGCAGGTGCCTCTGCTATAAAAGGTTTTCATGGATTTGAAACAAAAATCAATAAATAGGTTTGAGAGTGATGAGAAGAAATGAAGTGAAGCTTGTACTTCAAAGAATTCAGTGTAAAAAGCATCAAATAATGTGTGATGACACGACTCTGGCCACACAGTGAATACTTTGGTACAAAGCCATTGCATATGTAGATGGCTATCAGAATGCTGCTTCCAGAATTTATCTTCCAGTGTAGGTTGGATGTTGCCAAATCCTTGTTTTCTACAACTGTTATTCTTTTAAAAATACATAGCTAAGCTTGAGGAATTAAGTCCTAGCAGTTCCTTGCATCTAGCTTTTTGCTACAAGTATTTTGATGAGTCATTAATGTGTAATTTGCCCAGAGAAGTCTTATCTGGCCTTAGAGGCATGGACTATGGAATTATGTACCTGCATATATAGGCTGAAGTAGTAACAAACATCAAACACCCTTCTCCTCCCCCACACTCTCTCATATGATAGCAGAGCTCATTAAATCAGAGATCAACACCACATGAATGCTTTCTGACTCCAGGTTTTTGCCCTGAAGTATGGAATATGATCACCTTTAACCCTGATTAAATGAGCTTGCCTAGCTACGCAGATGAGTAAGGAAAATCCTGCTGCTTATTTTTCACCTTGTTTTTATTAATTCTTATTTTTTTATAACACTATATCCAACAAACAGGAACTTTTTTTTTATCCCCAGAGATTTAGAAGTACAAAGGGAGATTCAGTTGATAATAGACTGAAAGATTGTAGGAAATGAACTTGCAAAGGGACACTTGTTACAACTAAGCTGCATATTTGCTTTTTAGATCCTTATTATAGTATGCACATAGGAGTATAGACTTCTCGATTAATTAATCCATATGTGTGGTCAGTAAGATGATGAAATTTCTTTATTTTGTCCCTAAAATTTGGGGGATAGAGGAGAGATTCAGTGAGATTTCACCTAGGTTTATATTAATAGGCAACGATCCATATTAGCAAGTTAATTCTTACACAATGTTTATCTCTCTAGAAGAAACTGCTGATTGGGAAAAGGAATTACAACAAGAGCTTCAAGAGTATGAGGTGGTGACCGAATCAGAAAAGCGTGATGAAAACTGGGATAAAGAAATAGAAGAAATGCTGCAAGAAGAAAATTAAGTATTTTCTTAAAAACCCTAAGCTCTTTATGAAGACTGACGTGGATTTTTTTTTCTTTCATATATTGCTTACAAAAGACCTTCAAAAGACATAAAATAATCCAAAATTGTTAAAATTCCCTATGGGGATACAACCAGTATTTCTGTTCTTTATATGAGCAGCTTCTGAACTTCTACATTCTTCAAAAGAAAAACAAAAACCCAAAAGACAGACAGACCCTGCAGGTTAAATGCCCTCATTAAAAGCGATAACATTATTACATGAAGCAATGGTTTAGTTTGAGGCATTTTTAGGTGGTCAAGAAGCTCTGCAAAGAGATTTCTTAATCTAAAAATCTAAATTTTTTTCGTCTTCAGCCTTCTGTTCGGGATATAAAAGTGGATGCTGTAAGTAACTTAGTCCTTGAGCAAGCTCTCTTGTCACGTTTGCACTCTGATGCCTGTATAATCTGTAAATGTGTATTATTTTTAAGTTAGTCATAGCTAGAAGTTTTCCTGTGTATTTAACTTCCTTAATGTAGCCAAAGAATTTATAGAAAACCCTAACAAATAACTTCCGATAACTTGTTAAAAGATTATTAATTCAGACTCCAAAGAAGTGCTGATTAATTATGGATCTGGTATGATTAGCTGGCAAATATTTAAGCATTTAAATAAGAACAGAATTAGTAACTGCTTGAATTAAACTGTTGTTTTTGTTAAATCATCATATGAAGATATTTCCTTTCCCCACAGAGAGAAATGATTTAATGCGTTCTTTCTTCAGAAGACTGTTGGGTTTTCATTTAATTTTGCTGTCTGAGTGGGAGCAAATTAAATGTTTCTCTTTATTTTAAGTGCTGCAACATTTATGTAAGAACTTTGGCTGAACATCTTTATTAAATACTGTAGATATGTATAAAATTGGTTCATTTATTTGGAGAGAGGGCAGAGTGAGGGGCAAACATACTTCAGCCTCACACACATTTCAAAAATACACTTGGTCACAGTGCTTAAGACATGGAATTTAAATAAAAAAATAGTTTTCTGTACAAGATTTTCTCGATTCCTCTTAGGCATCAGGATGTTTCCTGTAATTTTATCATTAAGCCAGTATCTTTAGGGAAATTTAATGTTCTATTTGTCATCCATTGCATAAACTTCTGTGACAAAACATTCATGAAATTCCAAATACAAAGGAAAATGGGTAAAATTAAGTAGTTAGGAGCCATTAAGCACAATTGAATTGTAGGCATATTACATACAGTAAGCTCTGTCTTAATGACATAATTCTGCAGAAAACTTTTGTAAAGAGACTAAAACGATGATAGCTGTAATTATTCAGTCAGCATTCAGCCCGTGGGGGTTCAAAAGACCCAAGTAGTTTTCACTGCTGTTGCTGTAAGAAAGGACTATTTAAAATCATCTCTGTTAGCAACTTGGACAGAAAGCCCTTCTGCATTTCTCATTAGGGAAAACGAATTTGTTCAAACCTGCATACATCGGCTTCTCAAATTAGTTTATTCCCCTACACTTTCTCATCTATAAATCATCTTAAGCAGGATTTGTATTTGGAGTGTTCTTTTCCTTTTAGTGAACAGATGCAAGTGATAAATAAGAGGTATTTCAGGAGCTTTTTATATCTGGGATTAATTAAGACACGAGTTAAAGCTGTTATGCTCATAAAAATCAGACTACTGAAAGCTTGATGTTCACTCTTGACAAATACAACTGCTCATAGATTTAAGACGGAGACCTCAGGATCTGTCTACTGTACAGTCTCATGTGACACCTTCTAAAAAGAAGAGTAGAATCATAGAGTTGTAGAAAGGTCAGGAATGGAAGGGAGCTCTGGAGCTCAGCGAGTCCATCCCCCCTGCCAGAGCAGGGTCACCCAGGGCAGCCCACACAGGAACAGAGCCAGGGGGGGCTGGAAAGTCTCCAAAGCAGGAGACTCCACCGCCTCTCTGGGCAGC
>JANHFX010023326.1:0-31574 GCA_027560015.1 Chloroceryle amazona | reverse complement strand
CTCGCTGCCCAAGGGGCTGGGGCAGGCCCCGCTCGGCCGCTCCCTCCGCGTCCTCAACTTCAGCGGGAACCGCTTCGCCGAGCTGCCGCCCGACCTGCTGGGGCTCCGCGGGCTGCAGAGCCTCAGCCTCGGCGGCAACCGCCTCCACGGCATCCCGCCCGACATCCAGGAGCTCCGCAGGTGAGGGCAGGGCGCCGAGCGGGACGGGCCCGCCGTGTGGGACGGGCCCCTCCGGGGACGGGCCTCTGCCCCGGGGGGGACAAGAAAAGCCCCGGTGGCTGCCCGGCAAACCCAACCTGATCTTCTCGCCGCGAAGCGAGGCGCCGCTGGCAGCGCGCATCGTGTCTCGCTCCCGCTCGGGGAGTGAGTTTCGCCCGGCCTCAGATGTCTCTAACCGCTGCTGCTAACGCGTCTCCTCCCCTGCCTCGGGCTGAGGTTCCAAAGCTCAGAGCCGCTCTTCAGGGGGACAGTGGGCCTTCTGCGCTTGTGAAATGGGCGACTGTCTCGGGCTTCCCTAGTTCATGGGCTGCCTTGGTGCAGAGGGGCTTTCTTAATGGCAGTGTGGGTGTCAGAAGGCTCTGTGACTGCTTTAAAACAGATCTCTAGACGAGAGCAAAGTAGAGCCCCTGCTCTCATGCAGGTCGTGGCTGCGTGATGGACTGAACAGGAGGAGAATAAAGACCTGGTTGTGGCTTATGTAAGCAGTAGGGCCTTTCTGGAGATACAGCTTCAGTCTCATCAGGGTGCTTGCTGGCATGGTTGGGTTTTTGTTGTATTTCTCTTTCTCCAGCTTATGTAGATCTGACAGATCAGCTGGTGGATCTTCTGGAGTGTAGAGCCCTAGGCTGCGCTTAGTTGCGGCAGCGTGTCTGGGTCTGGATCAAACCACTGCAGGCCAATGACATAGAAACCTGCTGTTGAATCACAGCGGCTGGCAACATTGGTGGGATGGGAACATATCCTAGGTGGTACTGGGTATTGGCTGCCCACACTGACCTGGTGTAGGTCCTTAGGAAGCTTGCCATCCTCCTGGGCAATCTGTAGGCCACGTTCTGTCTTATATGTTACATGCAGGCACCTCGGTGTGTTCTGCTGGGTTCTCAAGCCTCAGACTCACCCTTCTGTGGGCCTCTGCTAAGACTTGGGGTCTGAACTTCCTTCACTCGAGCTTCTTGCCAAGGGACTTGCCAGAGGAAGCCTCTCTTATGCAAATTCCATCAACTTTGTCCATAAGTAGCTGGATTCACCCCGATGGCTCAGCAGAGCTTCAGGCTGCATCCACTGAAAGCACAGGATGTTTGTGGTATGTGGGATGCTGTTTCCCACAGCCTCAGGCTGGAGGTACCAGAACTGCTTCAGTGCTGGTGGGAAATGGTTTTGTCTGCTGCACTAGAATACATTTGGGGATGTGGCTTTTTCCCAGATGGCACAGCATACACCAGTTGAGAATCTGGAGCAATTCTGGATTAAGCTGAATTTGAGAGATGCTAAGAGGCATTTTGAATGCTAGAGAATGCCCATGTCCTTCTTGGCAGAGCTGGGATGTGTCCAGGGGCTGTAATAAGGAGGAGGAATCTCAACTTCTGTTTAGGAGCAGTTGCTTCAGCAATAACAAAGGAAAGGAGGACAGTGGCACCAGTGTAAAGGGAGAGAAGGCCAATGCAGGAGGGCAGCTGTGTGTGGGAGATGATCCACACTGCTTCCATAGCATGCCTGGTAGCACCCAGGATGTGTTTGGGATACGCTTGTTGCACCCATCTCTGAGGCAAAGGCTTCCTGCTGTTGCTTACATGCTCTCATCTGTGGTTGTGGTTTCTCTTTCTCTTCCTTCCCCCCCAAGAAAACAAACCTCAGCCCTGCTTTTTGTTAGGCTGCTGGAAGGTACCAGGCTGCGTAGCACTGCGTGTGGTGCCCGGGTGAGCTCTGTGCTGTGCGGCTGACAAAATACTGCTGCGTGGTTACTCTGCTTTGTTCCTCTGGCCTGCCCTGAAGCAGGGCTCTCAGTTGTCCTGTCCTGCAGCTTTTCTTGGGCTGCTCATGCTCAAACCCCAGAATGACAATCCTGCGAGGGCAAATGCGGACAAGGCTATTGAACTGTCTCTTTATCGTTACAAAGTGATGTGTCAGGTAATAAAACTAGACTAGACCCGGCTTGTGTCTGCCACCCGCGTAATCACTGCTAACTCACTGAACTTCTGCTAACGCGTCACTGTACTGTAATTGAACTTTAGCTCACGATAACAAATCTGTGCTCCACCGGGATGGTCGGCTTCTTCACCACTATGCCATCAGTGATTCTACTGTATCTGGGACTGCTTAAGTACCAAAATGAAGCAGCACGCTTGCTTGCCAGAGATTAGAGAAAACAATACTTTATAGTCTAATGTTCCTCCAGAGGGAATCCTGAATCTGTACTCAATGGGAGCCAGATACCCAGTGACCTGACACCCTTGCCAAAAAGATAGTAAATAACGTGCTGGAGAGAAACTCCTGCTAGATCCTCCTTCTGCCTGTTAACAGGAGAGGTGTCCTCAGCATGCCTGTGCATAGAGTTGAAGTGGGGAGAACAAGCCTGAGCAAAGACAGAGCAGAGCCAGCTGTCGTGGCTGGACAACGTGAGCACATCTGTTAATCTCTGAACTCTGGGCTGGGAGGTGGGAACTTGTGCAGGTGTTGGGACTTCTGTTAACCTCAAAGCTCAAGCTGCAAGAGTCCATCTTGCCGCTGCTGGCGAACCAAGACTTTGAGCCTTCTTCCACATGCATCTTCCCATAAAAGAAATGTTTCTCGCATCTTGTGGTCTGCAGGCAGCACTTTGACTGGACACGTCCCTCCTGCTGGTATTAGAGGTCCTGTGGCCAGCAGTTCTCTTCCTCCCGTGACCCTGGCAGCTTCCCATTTGCTTCAGTCACTGATTATAGAGCTGAGCAGAGTGGCCGAGATCTAGAAATATTTCTTATGTTTCCAGGGAACATCTGAGCTCTGAGATTTAAAAAAAAAAAAAATCCTGATAATTAAGCCTCACATCTTTCCTCTGCAGCACGTAGCTTCCTGTTGTAGGTTTTGAAGGGGCAGCATGTCAGTTTTAGTGAAGGCCAGGAATACAGCAGGTAAGGAGCCTACATGACGAAGCTGAAAGAAGAGAAACCTGACAGGTCTGATCTGCTGAAGAAGGAATCACAGAATGGTAGGGGTTGGAAGGGACGTCTGGAAATCATTGAGTCCCAACTCCCCTGCCAGAGCAGGGTCAACTAGAGCAGGGTGCACAGGAACGGGTTCAGGCAGATTGCGAAAGCTTCTGGGGAAAGAGACTCCACAACCTCTGGGCAGCCTGTTCCAGGGCTCCCTCACCCTTACGGGAAAGAAGTGTTTCCTGACCTTGAGGTGGAATTTCCTGTGTTCCAGTTTGTGCCCGTTGCCCCTTGTCCTGTCTTTGGGCACCAGTGAAAAGGGGACATGCTGGCAACAGCAAATGCAAGGGCCCTGGATTGAGAGATGTGTGCTGTATATTGTTACTCACATGAAGACAGTAAATCCACAGTTTTGCAGCATACTGGGGTCACATACTATGTGCAAAAACTTTTCCCTAGCACATTCCCAGTGATTTGGCAAGTTAACAACAATAAGAGCCACATCCAGTCCTGCTGCTGTTTTGTGTTAACTCCTTCCAGCTTCAGCCATCTGTCCCAACCTTGCCCATGCAAATCTTTGTGTGCAGTGCAAGATCCTGCATGTGAAGTGAGTGGCTTTCACCTGATTATCAGTTACCTCCGAAGCCAATGTCAAAGGACCACCTATAGCTGTGCTGATACTTGAAGCTTCTTTCACGTGGCTTCGTAAGTGGATGAGCATGATTGCTGTGGTGCTGGCAGCAGGATGATGCTGATCGTAGTGTGCTGGCACTAGCAGTGAATAGCCTTTGCTTCGTGTTTTCTATTAGGAAAATGCAATGCTCTTTCCTCCCTGTTCCACCGGGAGGAATCTATGGTGACCTTCAACAGCCTCTGATGTTTCTGAGATAGGTAAGTGTGGGCACTGCTGAGGGCTTTTTTTTTAATCACGTTGAGGCTGTGCCAACTCATTCTGTATGCCCACCACCCCCAGTTACCGTCAGCTAGCAGTGTCAGTACAGTGCAAGACCTGAATTGCAGCATTGGCTGTTGCTGTGAATTTAGAGCAGAAAATGCACCAGAGGGGTGAGAGCAGTGCCCTTTGCATTGCTTTCTTCTTTGTCATCAGGTAAAAGATGAGCTTAGCATAAGTAGCAATGTGTCATCTTTTCTGTAGTTCTCCCTCCAACATTGATCTCACCTCTTCAGTGTGAGGTGTTATGGTCAGTCACTGTCTCCCAGACTCGATTCAGAGCCCCAGGAGCTCCTGAACTGTGATCTGTGTAGACATCCCACCACTGCACTGGTGGTGTGTATCCTCCCTTTGCTGATCCAGCTGGGGATGTGCTAAGGGGCAATGTGTATTGAAGCTGATGAGCTAGAAGAATGGTCATCTGCTTGTGCCTGCTCTGGACAAAATGCGTTTGGCAAATCTGGTAAAATACAGCTCTAATCTTCACTGTCCACCTGTAGCTTTTGGCTTAGGGGTGCATGGATTGGCCTCGCCAGTGTGCACGCTTGGGGAAATGTCTTGCCAGTGTCTTGTACAAAGAAAAATTCTTGGCTTAGCAAAATGCAATGGATACCTTGATTCTCCTGCTGTGAATCTCGAATTTAGTCTTACTCTTCCAGTGAATTGTCCCATGCTCAGCAGAGCACCAGGAGTGGGCAGAAAGGGCTTGTAAAAGGGCCAGGCACTTTCCATGTGTCTATCTGCCCCCCATAATCCTTTCCTTCTTGCTTGGATTCCTCTAGTGAAGCCCAGTTATGCAAGGGCTGGGATCAGAGGCCTCAGATGCTGAACTGGAGTCATCCAGGTTTGGTGTAAAGGCTTCACTGCATGGAATGCCAGAGTGTTGCTTTTATTCGTGGGTAGTATTAAGCACGTTAGACAAGCGTACGCTTCAGTACGGCTGTTAGTGTGGGAAAAAAGGCAAGTGAAGCTTTGATAAAGATGCAGCATTAGGAAATCTGCTTGTCTGCCTCCCTTTTTCTTCCCTTCTTCAAATGTTTTGCAAATAGTTTTCAGACGACTGTTTGATCTTAAATTTGCATGTCAGCAAAGGCTGTGCCACTCTCTCAGGAATTAGCAGATTGTAGAACAGGGTTAACAGGAGTGTATTGTGGGCTGCTTTTAAATTCCTCCCCTGCATGAGCCTCAAAACTGCCCTGGAAATTTCTTGCTAAAAAGTTGATCTGAAAAAGACCTGGAGCTATTTTAGACTCTATTGTTTCTTTTTAGATTACTTATTTAGATGCATCTGTTTGATGTCAGCTGTTAAATTTTATCAGAGAAGCATCTATGGGGAAACAGGGTGGACTGAAAATTTGAGTATCTTCTATCCCCAAAGACATTCTCCCCTTGAAACATGACTGTGAAAGTGTCATGATAATTGAGCACTAGAGGTATTTTTGATACTGTCTCAGAATGGGATTTTCTTACTGTTCTGGGGCTTTTTTATTTGTTTTGTGCTAGATGATGACCTGGAAACCTCAAGAACATACTCAAGCAAGAGCATACAGTCTCTTGCCATGTTAAACTTTGCTGCCACCACCTGAGTCAGTTCACAGCTGTTTGAACATTTCCCTGCTCCCTTCCCATGTGTAAAAAGGATCGACACAGCCACCCTACAGCCCTGTGGTGTGAAATCCTCTGCTCTCCAGAGGAGCAGCACATGATGGGGCCTGGCTGTGCTGGCTGCTGCTTGTCAGCAATTGGTACTGGCTGCGCTGAGCGAGGGGCCTGCGGATATGAAGCTGAAAGGCACTCTGGCCTTTTATTAGTGTATCTGTAAACACTGCTAAAAGTCAGAAGAGAAAGTGTCAGCCCCCATTAGTTACTCTGTCAAATAGGTTTTTTTCCCAGTTTTTGTTGAGGTGGATTTTGTTACTGTTTGTCTCCTCTTGAAGCTCATTCAGCCAGAGACTCTGTGGTAGGTTGGAAGTACATTTATTTTGGCTTCAGAAATTGGAACCGAGTTTACATTCATTTGAAGCTTGTTGCTCTCTGTCTCTTCTAAGTTCCTGGATTGACTTGTGAAAGTACAGAAAAATTCCAGCTCTCCCTCTGTGTATTCAGCGATGCATGAGTCCTTAGCTGGCTGCTCCAAATCACTGCACAGATTAATGATTGTCAGAAAAACCAGGTCTTGGTGTGAAAGGTTAGCTAGAAATACTCACTAAGCTCAGTTCCGTCTCTGCTGCGGTCCTCTTGTGAAAAGCTGTGGTAGATGGTGTGGATTGCCTCGTTGAAGAGGGCAGAGCTCAGCAGCGCTCTTGTTCATCTTCCTGAGCAGCTAACTGCCCCCTGAGTGGACAGCTTGAGAGCCAGCATTGCCCTGGATTGCTCTTCTCTGGATTGCAATCCTCTAGGTACAGGCTTGGTTTGATATGTCTTAGTCTACTGACCTCAGCAAGGTGATTCAGAAGACAGGTAAAAAGACGACAATTTTTGAGAAGCCCTTTGTTGCCACTGGAGGAGTTATCTTATTTAGGGCATTTTTAGTTAGAAAGTTAGTAGTCTGGCGTTGGGGCTCTGTATCCTACCTAGTATGTCCGAGTGCTTTCAGTACTCTGACTTTAAAAAGACTGGATTTGAAAGCTGTAAGTGGTTTGTAGACAGTGTTTTTGCAGACTTAGTTTGCACAGTGAGCTGTTCTTGAAACTTATGCATTTCACAACTTGAAATAATTTTTTTGCTATATATTTTGCACCCCTCTTCCCATTCCCTTGTTGTTTGTGTTTTTGTGCAGTGTGGCTTTATAGGTATTATTGTCCTCAAACACAGAGAATGAAGAGTTAATAATTCACTCTTCCTAGGAAGTGGAAACTTGTACACATGTAAACCTTGTTTAAACATTGAATTCCACCAATACTAGAATTCCCTTGACCAGCAGTTTTCAGTGTGGGCTCCAGCAATGGCATGGAATGCCCAGGAATTATACGGTCAGCAGTTAAGTCCCTAATGAGAGCCAAGCGGCCTAAATCCACCCTGGAAAACAATGGAGGTTGAAGAAAGAATTTGGGTTCAAACTCAGGGCTTTGTTAGGGGATGGAAATTTAATTAAAAAAATAATCTTCCCTTGACATGGTCACTGCACAGCAGCCTTCCTCCTACCCTGACTCCTCACCTACAGGTTGTCTGTGTAGAAGAGAGGCTACTTTTGAACAGTGGGGTTTTGGGGTTTTTTTCCTGTGTAATTTCTCATGTGTTGAGAATAACCTCCAAATGAGCATCTCCTGGTGTGTTTTAGAGGTCTGTTCCATTCTTTGCTGTTAGGCAGATGGACCTTTGTGCTGAGTTAGCAGCCCCAGTAGCCCAAGCAGATGCTGTCACTGGATCTTTGGGGGTCAAGTTTCTGGCAAGAACTGAATGAAATAGTCTCTTTCTATCATTCTTCTGCTCCATCCCAGGAGAAGTCTCGGGGAGGAGCTTCTAAGGTGCTCCACTCATGTTGTTGTAGGGTTTAGACCTTCTCTGGGTTGACCACCGTGTTCCTTGGGTGATTTGGTCATGTCTTTCTTTGCCAGTTGTATCCATAGACTTTCTCAGTTGCTGGGATGAGATGAAGGAGGTTATAAGCTGTTCTTAAAGAAAGACTGACAGAACCTGGATGACTTCTCATTCCCTGAGCTATGGGGAATGCTTGGTGGATCAGAGGGGGCTGGTGTACACTATAGTTAGGCAGCCGAGTGTGTACCAGAGATCTTGAACCAGCATCTGCAGACAGGACTGTGGGATCCTCCTTTTTCAGCCCTAGGAGAAAGTATTCTCTGGACTGGGATTAGCAATGGTGTCTCTTTCCAGACAGAAGTACCCAAACTGAACCTGCCTTTGCTCCTCTTCCAGACAGCATCAGAGCAGGGGAGAAAAACTATTTGACTCTGAAACTGGGACTTGAAGCTATTACGTTGGAGAAGTACTTGTCAATTTTTCTTCCTAGAACAGCAGAGATGCACAGCACATACTGGCTGTTCCACTTGGCAGAAGGGGTCTGCTGCTTCTCTTCATTCCTGTCCTCTATCCACTGAGTTTTCTCAGGATATCTGACGATTTACTTTATTTTATTTAGACCCAAACTGCAGTTAAGCCCAGATAAGGTATGTGGTAGCTTTTGAGTATACTGAGAAATTGCATGTGCGTGATTGTGTGGCTTCGATTTATTCCACGGTGCTGCAGCTGTGGTGTTGTCAGTGTGTGGCTTGTATCAAAGCGGGACTGGCTGCCTCTGGTGGCTGCTGAAGGGTTGCAGTTAGTGACCGACGAGTCACATGATGCCATAAACAGCGACTAGTTCTTGTGCAGGGCCAGGATTTTTAAGGAGAGCCACTGCTCTCTTGCTTTTTGCTCCTGCAGAAACCGAGAACTCCCACTGGCTGCAGCAGGAGCTGCATCAGGGCTGCAGACCTTGTGTGCAGAGGCTGCTTTTCCTTGGAAATAAGAGCAGGAGCTTTGCTTGTGGGGCTGGTATAGGAATAGATTGTTGTCTGGTGCTACCTACAGATGTAATGGTGACTGCAGGAGGCTGGAGGTAAAACTCAACATTATCCGTTGTGAAACAGCAGCTCCATTGTAATTTTGTTGTGCAACTAAGCTTCTTTTGTTTTTTTTCTTCCCTCTGCAAATCATCTCAGACATAGTGATCTGTAAGTTTTCTTTAAGAAATGCAGGAAATGAGAAGACAGGGTTAAATGAAACTGGAAATGACCTTAATGAAATAATGCAGCGTTTCCTCTTCTCTTTTTCAGTTTAGAGTTTCTATACCTTGGAGGGAATTTCATTACTTCAATTCCACCTGAATTAGCAAACCTGCCTTCTCTAAGCTATCTCGTTCTGTGTGACAACAAGATCCAGAGCATTCCTCCTCAGCTGGCACAGTGAGTATTTACTGTCATCAGCCACCAGCTGTAATTAACCCTTTGAACTTTTCCTTCTGTGTGTGGACGTGGAAGGACTTATTTGTCCTTTGGTGTGTTAATGTGACTAGACTTAACAAGAAGCTTCTTAGCATGGTGTGTTGCAGTCAGACAGACAGATAATGAGTGTATGATATGGAAGTCTCAAAGGGTTATGGAAAAAAAATGTCACCCTGTGCACACTTTAAGGTCAATATTAATAGATTTGTACAGGGAGCCTTGAGAAGTACCTGGGCAACTCAAAAAAGATCAACTGCTGTGCTGTATTCTTAGTGATGAATACTTGGTCTGTTTTGTCTTTATCAGAATGTTTTAATGTTTAAATCCTGCAGCACATCTCTGAAGGATAAGTTACCGCTTTAGCTGGTTCATACTGGGGGGAAAGAGGACATTGCAAACTCTGTACAGGCAGCTTAAGGTGGTAGGTGAAGAATTCTGTGTTTAGTTAGAACCCCAAAACCAACGGAATGGTCTTGAAATTAATGGAAATGAACAGAGTTTTCTGAGTGGAGATCTGATGAATTTGATGATGTAGTGGGATTACTTTTGATGTGCAATGTCCGTTTGTCTCGTAACATGTATTGGTTTGAGATCATCCCTGGATACTGTGCTGGAGCATCAATTTGTGCTTCCTCAGAGAGAATATTTCTTCCAAAAGTCCCAAAACTACTTGTCACCTATGCCCATGCTTGCCTGGCCTGACCTCACTTAGCTTTTGAGATCTGTCAGTGTCACAGCGCAAGGTGGTGCAGCCGCAAGCAATGAAAAGATGAGGGTTTCCAGGACTGGCTGCCTACCAGCAATCATCTTTAATGCATGAGTGAAAGCAGGTGACTTGTTCAGAGTATTGCACGGAGCTGTTCTTGATGTGTGCACTGTGTACAAGGTAACATTGTCTCCCCTGAAAGCACTCAGTTTGTATGCTTGTGTTCTGTGCTACCTTTTTTGGGGGTGGAGGGGAGTTGGGAGGGATACTGAGAGGGACAGTGGCATATTTAAGGCAGTGTTTCTTTTAACAGGCGTTCCTGAGCCGAACCAAGTTTTCCAGGGCATTGTGTGTGCTGGAGTAACAGCAGCTCTTTTAGCCTGAATTTATGCTTTTAAAGGAAGAAAAGCCAAAGAAAAATAAATTGGTGGGAGAGGGGAGAATAATGGCATCTGTGTAATGCAGCTGCAGAATGATTTTGTTTTCACATCTTGACTGAGTTTCCGTCTCCATCCTCAGGATGCATTCCCTGCGTTCCCTTAGCCTGCACAATAACCTGCTCACTTACCTGCCTCGAGAGATCCTTAACCTGGTTCATCTGGAAGAGCTGAGCTTGCGTGGGAACCCCTTGGTGGTTCGGTTTGTCCGTGACCTTACCTACAATCCCCCAAGCCTTCAGGAACTGGCTGGACGCACAATTAAAACTCGCAACGTGCCCTATGCTCGCAGTGATCTCCCGGAGAATCTCGTCCGGTATCTGAGCTTGGCCAGCAACTGTCCCAACCCTAAATGCGGGGGTAAATTCACCTTCACTGCTCTGCTTCCTGGTTTTACCGATGGGTTTTCTTTCCCTCAGACTTGTCAGGTCAAATGTGGTGTTGCATCCAAATTCCATTGGCTCTGGGTGTCTGCAGACAAGGAACCTTGTTTGCTTAGGAACGATGTTCAGAGCTGTAGTGCTGGTTTACTGTATTTGTGTGGGAATGTGAGACAGTGCTTCTGTTGAAGTCTTTGCAGCTCATCTCAGCACTCTACTATGCTTTATGGTCTGAAGTTTCCTATCTGACTGCCCTGAAGTAGCTCAGACTGAGTAATGGTCAGGAGAACTTTATTTCTGGATGGAAAAGAGGACAGAGGCTGTATTGCTTGGCAGTTACCAAGAGTAACTTGTTTGCCTCCTGTTTGGGACTTCTCACATGTAGTTCCTGGAAGGAGAGGACATCATAGGAAAGCCTGAAACGCTTAGGCTTAATTTGACTTAATGCTTAATCTTTATCCAGAGTAAATGTTCTGCAAATTTAGCCTTTAGAAGATTAAGGGAAAAAAACCAACACATTAATTACTATCTACCCTGCAGTCATAACATGGGCTGTTATCTTATCTCCTTACAGGGCAATATCAAATCATGCTCTGTAAGCAAAGACAGAAGGGCTGGAACTTGCATTGGAAGGGAAAGAAATGTTTCATTTCTTCAGAGTTTTGCACAACTTGGATAACAGTGGATTGGGTTTTGCTCATTTCCACTTTTCCTTATGAACTAGCAGGTTACTGCAGCTGTTGTTCTAGCGCTGCAGGAGAAAAGCTTACTCCAGACCAGCCAGGACTTAAAACACTGCTGGAAACTTCTGAAAATGTCACTGTCTAAAGCCACTTGCTGTGACAGGAAGGGAACGTAATTGTGTGTTGCAGCAACACCGTTGCCATGGAAAGTAGCATCCAAACTCAGCATGGCGACTTCACTCAAGCAGAAGAAAAGTAGAGCTGTGAAGGTCTATTTGTGAACACAGCTTTACTAGCTGGTAGAAGAGGTTTTGCAAGTTTGAAAATAGAGTGGATGAATTAATTTGACATTTAAGAAGTGTACAAATTCCCAGACTGAGATTTCTCCCTAATGGTTAGAAGAAATTGCCATATTCTGTGGAAGTAGATGCCCTGTGTCTCTTCACGTAGAGTATGCTGTTCTGAATCACCAAGCAAATAAAGTTTTACATGATTAATTATTCATTTTTTTTTTTAAACTAAGAGAAGAAATTTCAAATTTCCATAGTTATCCCGGTCCCTTTTCTTTCTCCAACATCCCTTGCCCTTTTATATCCAGTGCTGTGTCAATTAAATCCCAATTGGAAGCATTTGCCCCAGCTGTGACCGATTTCTCTGCACGAGGTCTCATGTGTTGTTACTGTTCCCTCTGCCCTTACAGGTGTCTACTTTGACAGCTGCGTCAGACAGATCAAGTTCGTTGACTTCTGTGGGAAGTATCGCCTCCCGCTGATGCACTACCTGTGCTCCCCAGAGTGCTCCTCTCCCTGCAGCTCTGCCTCCCAGAGCTCCACTTCCCAGAGCGAGTCTGACTCTGAGGATGAAGCCAGCGTCGCTGCACGCAGGATGCAGAAAGTACTTCTGGGA
Source organism: Chloroceryle amazona (assembly GCA_027560015.1). Taxonomy (NCBI): domain Eukaryota; kingdom Metazoa; phylum Chordata; class Aves; order Coraciiformes; family Cerylidae; genus Chloroceryle; species Chloroceryle amazona. The sequence continues at coordinate 19,436 of JANHFX010023326.1, read as the reverse complement.
TAACAGGGAGTGAAGCGAGAGGGAAGACAGGAAGGAAAAGATATTTGAAAAGCAATACTGGAACAGCGAAGCATGAGCTTCTGGCCTGAAGGGCTCACGAGAAACTGTCCTAAAGTCCATGTAAGGGGCAGAACATCTTAGCAAGCCTAGACTTGCTTGGTGCAGTGCTACTTAGGAGAACTAACTCAGTGGCATGGTGCCTGGGGTTGTTAGAAACGTCTCCTCTCTGGGAGATGCCCTCTCTTCCCTTGTATGGGCTGGGGAGGGGGGTTTCTTCTCACTGGCGGATTTAGAAGGGCTTTAATAGATGACACTTCACTGGACTGTCCAGATCTCCCCCCACTGTGGTAAATCAGAAACAGGCTAATGATGCCACGTGAGTATGTACAAACCCCAATGTTTTAGATAGCGTTTTGATTCTTTGCTGTCTCCTCTGATTTCAGTTACAGATTTTACACCCATCCACAAAAGATGGGAGCTGGGTTTTAGTTTTTTTTGTTCAGGAGTAGATTTTTCCAAACTCTGGTTACTCTGCCTAGTGGCGTAGGGTTTCTGTGCTGTTACAGACGTTACAGCCACTGTAGAACTGAGCCACCTTTTCTCTCCCTTCTTATACCAAGCAGCTCTTAGTGTTTCCTCCTAACTGTACTCATTGTTTTTCCCTCCTCTGCCTCTTCCCATTACAACTGGAGTGTTGCTACCTTTACGGTGCCTTTGGAAAACGGACAAGTTGCTCTACTGAGACTTGGTCGTCCTTCAGACTTGTGGCCATATGTGCCTGTGCAAGGGACCAGATGCAGTACTCTGGATCATGTTTTTGAGTCTTAGCTTACTGGAGCAAATCTGCTTCTTCATCTGTGAACTGCAGGGAAGGTCTTGATTGCCATTTCTCGTTTCTAAACAGCCGTGTCACCCTGCTTCATCTAGTTCTGCTGTGCTTGGCACAGAGTTACTTCCCGTCTCTAAGGTCACCTGCTTAAAGTAGGCAGCAGCTTAGTGAATTGGAAGTACTGAGAGAAGTGCCTCAGAGAAGGTTTTTGGTTGTTTGGTTTGTTTTTTTTCTTGTAAGATGAGGAAAAGCCATTAGGGAGGCTAAAGTGCATTGTCTGAGCATCTTGCACAAGGTTGTTTTGAAACGTCTTATTTATTTGTTTGCATTCGCTCTTGTTATACTGGCTTTGGTTGGATTGTTCAAATAGCACATTCAGTTGTCTTAAACTGTTTAAAATAAAGCTGCAGAAAATAGCTCAGAATTTTTAATTATCAAGAAATAGCTTCTAAAATTATTATCATGAATTGACAGGTATATACACTATAAATCTACATTCTGGGTCTGGTTTGTTTTTTGCTTAGCAGAAGCTGCCCCATATATTAATATTTCATGGCAGACAGTCCTCTTTTGCAGTTTCAAAAGCAAAATGCAGTTTTGCATTTTCAGATTTCTAACTGTGCCTTCAAATGCTTGAGCAGAGCAAATACATTGTGTTAACAAGCTAAATGAACAAGAAACACTTTGATTAACCTGCTTTGGTCCTAAGTGGGAAATTAAAAACCTGTGCTCCTCTCCTGCATTCAGAAAACACGTGTACCTGTTTGAGTATCTTGTGGCAGCTCTGTGTTAATGGTCCTGTTTAATTATATTTGACACTTTATATCTTAAAGCACTTTGATAATTCTATTTTGTGACTAGCTTTAGTGATATTTTATTTTTTATTTTAATTAGACTACAATTTTTCCTTTAATGTGACCCGATGAACAAGGTCTGTGAAACTTTGTATGTTCTAGTCTGTCTCAGGGTGCAGGTTGAACTTCTTGCCTTGCATTTCCTTGACAGCACTGCTCATTTCCCAAGTTTCCTTTGGAGATAACTGGAATTTGAAAGAAATTACCTGTTTGTAACATAGCACCCCATCCATTATGAATCAGAGCAGCTTAGTCTGAAGGTTCTCCCCACGCACAGATCCACAAGGAACTAAATTGCATGTGCTCCGCACCTTTCCAAATAATTCTTTTAAGGATATTTTTAAGAAACAATAAGGTTATTTTTAAGACACGATAAGGTATATGTGCAAAGAAACTGGATGCCACTTTAGCAAATTCTGTGAGGTTTGCTTGGGAAGAAGAACCTACAGATTTTGAGAAACCCAACTGCATGCTGTTAGCTAAATTGGGATCAGGGAGTGGCCTGCATGTTGTTCATCTCCTCTTTCAGATGCTTCTTCCTGTCCCAAGTGAATATCCTCATACCAGTGCTGAGGGACAGTAAACTGATTGCAGAGCCACAGTTTTAAATTGGCTGCTAGTATAACACTAGTGAGCAGCTGAGTGATCTAGAGCTTGGCTCTCCCACCAGTGAAAATGAGCCACGAGTTGAGATCTCAAGATCTTTTGAGCTCAGGGACAAGAGGTACCACCTTCCTTCCTTCTCTTTAGCAGCAGCTGTCTTGAAATCAAGCATTTTTCCACTTCACAAAGTTAGATTTCACCATGGTTCCTGTTTGCACAGTAGAACCTCTGTGTGTGACAGGTTAAGACCAGTTGTGGCCAGTTCTAATTTAGCTTGAGCCTTAACTGCATTTTCTTTCCTAACTGAACAGGCATCCCAATTCTGCCATAATTTTCATAGGACAAATAGGCTAATCTTCCCCCCCCAGATTCTTCACTGTAGTCAGGTCAAAACTTGACAGCTTATGCAATTGATATCTCTGTGCATTTTTAGACCTGATAAAATGTCTTGCCTCTTAAAATTTTATATATATATTCCAAAATATAGCTACCTAATTTTCTTTTTGCTGCTGGACTTTAAAGTGCAATTCAAGTAAGTCAGAATTTAAAACAATCAAGGAATTGTAAGAAAAACAAATGGTTGGTTGATTAATTTGTTGTTAGTTTGTTGGTTGTTTTTTTTTTTCCCCCTTGGAGGTGGATTTGAGAGGACAAGGGATGCAGGTTTGTGCTGTAGTGCCTAATGTATTGAGCCCTCAGGAGGCAAGTTTTTCAGCAATTGTTAGACCCCAAAGACCGGAAAATGTACTGGGCAATAAAATAGGTAAGACACAACTTGAAAATATGCTGGTGGATGTTAGTTCTTCCTTCTCAGAGCCCTGAGAAGCAGGCAGTGGTTTTGCCAGCATTATAGCTCTTTGTCAGTTTTAACTTGCAGATTTCAGTTCCTACAGATGCGTCTCTGAGTGAAGTCTTGGGTGTTTAGGTATCAGTCCCCTTGTTGCTACAGCAGCCCAGCACGTCCAGCTTTTGAAACTGTTCTTAAGCTGAGGCACAAGTGTGTGAAGCAAAGTTGCTCATTCCTGCTTCCCTGCAGGGCCCGGGGCCCCGCCAGCATTCACCCCCTGCCCCCCCACCTCTCTGCCAAGGGGACCTGCTGGTGCATTTCTGAATGCAGGTGCTTCATGTGAACTGTGGGGTTGTCTTAAAAAGAAGCAGAATAATCAATTCGACTGGAAGCAGCTTAGAGAGTTGCCAATTCTTTTATATTTCTCTTTTCTTTTAAGAAGTGAGACTTGAGGAAGTCAGTAATGAATATTTCAACATATTCTGAAGTGGCCAGATGCAGTTTTTCACGGGGTTCTGTCCTGGTCATTTTAAGTCTTTGAAATCTTGTGTTGAATTATAATGGGAGTTGGGGGGAGGGAGGGGAGAACCAGCTCCTTTTTGTTCCTTATTCTTGTTGGCAATAATGAATGGAAGGAATTTAATCCAATGAAAGTAATGAAACTTAATCCCTGCAATGTGTCTTTGTTACCCAGTTCAAAGAACTATTTTAATGCATCTTATTCACACCATGCCCTCCTTCCCCAGCTGAAGATACTTTAAATAGACTACTTCAGAATGCACACTAATACAGCAGTAACTCTATCTTGGAAACCTTTCTATTGATTATTTCATCTGCCTGCCTGACTAGAGGATTGATCTTTTATTGACCTGAACATTAAGGATAGAAAGGGTTCTCATCCAGCCCCCTTGTTCAGTTTTTATCATGAATATTTGTTTTAGGAAGTCTTGAAGTGCCTTATGTTTTTAAATGTGTATTTTTCTAGAAATGTATGAATGTAGAATATCTCTAACTATTTCATTTTGAGCTGTAAAACAAATTGCAAACACTAAACCAAAAATGTTCTTTCTACAGTTGTCTGTCTGTTATTTGCCAACATTTCCATTCTGGTATTGCTGCAGGCAGGACCCTTGCAGATTTGTAAACATGAAAAATGGGGCTTCACGTGGTCAGGGAACAGATGAGATTTGCCCTGTGCTGTGTAAAACCAAGAGTGGGTGAAGCTTCCAAAGGGACTGCTGAAACTCTTGGCTTCTGGGGCCCACTTGTGACAGGCCAGTGTGTGTTACAGGCCGGACTCGGGTTCACCTCTGCTATAGTGTTGCAGAAATTTGCTCCGCAGTTTAAAGGTAGAAGTAACTCACGGGCAGGATAAATACATGAGCAAGAGATGGCAGTGCCACGGAGGGGTTTTCCAGCAATATGAAACAACAGTTTTCAACTTCTTCAGTTGTTTCCCTCTTAATACACTAACCCTGAAAACTGTAAATGGCTTTTTGAATGTTAGTTCTCTGATCATGTTAACTGGCTAATGTGTTCCCATTTCTTTCTGTAATCCCATGTTTCCTCCTACGTCCTGAAGGGTTTTTGTGATCTATTGCCAAAATGTTTCGGATCCTGCCGTGCAATTACCAGTTGTCAGTGCAGAAATGTGGTGTATTGGAAAATGAGACAGTGGGAAACAAGAAATACTTGATATTAACTTCAGCAGGAACTATTTCAGAGATGGTTCAGCTTTGTAATGAAATACCTCTCAAATTATGCACCAACCTCATTTCATGTAACACATAGTGAGGAATGCAGTGACCTTACCTGTAATAACCAGGCTGAGAATATTCTTGCCTCTCTGTTAACTAAAGATACCATTTTCTGTGCTTTCTCAATACCTTGTTTATATTTGGAAACAAAATTATAGGAGTGCTGTTTCAAAGGAACCTCTGGAGGTCTCCAATCCAACCTCTTCATTTAAGCAGGACTATTGCCAGCACTAGTTCAGGTCACTGTGGGTTTGTCTAGCTCAGTCTTAGAAACCTCTAAGGATGAAGAGTCTCTGGCTCCAGTGCTATAAGCTCCTCCTAGTGCAGAAGTCTCTCCAAATGTCCAGCATTTTCCTGATATTAGTTGCCCAATTCTTCAAATCTTGGCTCTCAACCTTTCTTCTCTGCTTTTAGCACTAATGCAATGAGAAGAGTGTGAATGAAACATGAGTTATGTAGATGCCTGAAGCAGATGCTCAGAATGTCTAATGTTTTAGGCTCATGCAAAATTGCACAGATCTAAAAGGGAACATTATGCCAACACTTTGGAAGTGCTTTTCATTAGAGACACATTTCCTACTCAGTCGGACTGCCTTAGGTGATCAAGACAGCTAGATCTAAATGTATGCACCTTTTCCTCAGCACTAAGTTTGTAAGTTGCAGCTGCTAACCATTAAAATAAATAAATAACTAATATTTGGAAGAAAGTTCTAGTGCTGTACTGAAAAAGCCAAGCGCCATCTGCACCCTTAGTCACAGTCTGGAGATGGCACACCATGTCCGAGCGTTTCTTCCCTTCCCGTAGCCACTGCACTTACTGGAGGAGGGTTAAGAGCATGTGTTCTTGTCCTACAGATTGGTACGGTCTCTTGTCTCACCGGTCAGCAAAGTGAAGAGTTTTGACAAGGAGGTACAGCAGCAGCCAAGGTCCTTTTAGGATGGAGGGGAAGGTAGTCCATAATCAAGCCCAAGTCCTGCTTCCAGCTAGTCTTTTGTGGTGAGGTAAGGGTGCAGGTCATCTGGTGTCCATTCAAGGACTGGCCACCCAGGGAACACCCAGGACCCTTCTCTGGTGCTGGCCTGGAGCTTACTGGGGGCAGCTCAAAGCTTTGCTATCAGACCAGCAAAGGATTAACATGTCTTCAGTGTTGTCCAAATTTCCCTTCTCTTCTTGACTCTGGTTTTCCAGCAGGACCTGAAGTCAGTACTGATTAGTCAGTTTTAAAACTATCCTATATATTACACTTTGATCAGAGTGTCAAAGCACTGCAATGCTGGCTGACAATGATCTGAAGATCATTGCTGGTGCATTGGCAAAAGAATAACTTCACCGAGCTGCGACCTTGCTTCTGTAAAGGAACATGACAGACAAGGTCCTTGTCTGTGCTGCAACGTGGATGCTGATGAACTGGTAAGTTGGGAGGGCAAACAAACCCTTCATCTGCATGATAGTTTGGGTGGGGACTCACAAGCTGAAGCCTAGCAAGCTGGCATGTCACCCTTTACACTGGCAAGGACACAAACATCTGCTGCAGAAAGAACCTGTGTGAAAGGCACAGGATTGTTTGGGGGTTGTCTCTGAAAGAGTAAATTTCAGCCTTAAGGCTTTGAAAATGGGTAGGAAAGGAAAATGGTGTGGTGGAAAAATATTTTTCCGTAACTCCTGGGGGTAATTCCTGGCATCCATAGTAAAAGTGACTTTATAACAAGCATGCCCAATATTGAGCAAACTGTCCTTCGTGCTAGACAAAGCTCTGTGCTTCCTCTCCAGTCGTGCTTTGCAAATGCTGTTTTATTAACCCTGGGGAGGGCAACCCCACTGTTTCTCAGGAAAAGCCATGTGGATGACTTAGGGGATTCTACTTGTGAGCAGGATGACACCGAACGAGTCTTCACCAAACTGGCAGATCATGGGAAGGGGAGGAGGGTGGATTCAGAGCTGGAGACTAGAAATAAGGGACCCTCTATTTCCCTTAAAATATCCCTCTGCTTCAAACAGGCTGTGTATTTTTTGTTGATGTGGGAGAATTCTGGTCTTTGGAGAACATCCTTTGCATCAAGTGAGCAGGTCACTGCAACTTTTCATTCCAATTTGCCAGAGGATCCCTCTGAGCTGCTCAGGGCAGTTCTTTTCCCTACGTGTTGCCCCTTGCTCTCAGTCAGGGGGCCTGCGGGGCTCCCTGAACTCAACCCCCTGCTCGTGCCTCCCCTGAACCAGGTAGAGATGTGCTCCCTGCTCCCACAGGTGGAAGGGGCTGGTGAAAGCACCAGCTGAACTCAGCACTTTGTTTCTGTTATGCATAGCCCTGCTGACAGGGACTTGCTGGAAGATTTTAAAACATCTCTTTCATTTATATAACCAAACACTCTTTATAATAATCTAAATCAGACCCGCGTGGTTTGCAGCAGTGTTTTTTATCTTCAAATTAACACTGCAGTGTGTTTTCCAAAGTTGGGTTCCCCAGTTCTTCTCTTCAGATATTTGGAGTTAAATTGCACATCTCATTGTTTGTTTTTCTTTCTTTCAAGCAGTTCTGAGTCTTCTACTAAGAGATATAATCATAAAAGGCCTTGCAAAAACCCCCATGTGACTGGGCTCGTTGAAACACGTTTTGAAATGGTCCAGGAATGTCTGAAACTTTATGTTGGTCTTTCACAACTTGGAACCCCATCTGGTTGCCTTGCACTTTGAAAACCTGCTCAGAGATGACCCTTTGCCATGGTTTGTAGGGAAATCCCACCACGAAAGCTTGGACATCTGGCCACAGTTCATCTCTGGTTCCGGGCACAGACCTCCAAGCATCCTGCCTAGGAATATTTTAAAGTGTTTTTAGGAAAGCAAATTTCATTTGGTGTGTATGTGAAGGGGAGAAGTATGGCCTTAGGAGGCAAAAACTTTCCTTGATCAAACCCTGCCAGCTGGCATCCTCCAGGCTTGTCACAGCAGCAGGTATTTTCAGTGCTGCACTCCCAGGTCTCCATGACTGTGGGCCACAAGGGGAAAAAAAAAAAACAAACTGCTGTGGAGCATGTCCAGGAGCATCTCATTTACTTCATCTCTTGATAAAGGGCTGTGGGCATCTTACCCTATTCATGTGGAGTTCAAAAGTATGTGTCTGCTCTGGTTTATTGCTATAAATTTGGCCTGTGTTAACAGTGGCTGGCAAAGCCCCGATGGGGTGTAATCCTTCTCCTATGCTTCCCACTTCAAGCAAGGGATTGTGGCTAGTGAATTCCCCCCAGGAAAGAGGGCAAAGGTAGGCAGGGCGTCTCCCAAGGCCAGTGTGTTCCTGTGGTGAGGAGGAGCCTGAGCTTGTGCTTGTTTACCTGCACCGGTTGCAGGCAAGTGCCCCCGTGCAATGCCATTTGCACAGCACGGGATTAGCAGGGTTTGTCTTCCATCAACAGACAGCAGGGAAAAATGCATGTGCGAGGGGAGGGGGAGTTACTGTAATTACTGCTGGTGGTGTGGGTGGCTGTCCCAAAAACAAGCTCTCCTGAGAGCTGGCCAGGCTGCTAGTGAGGATGTCAAAAGTGCACAGCCCTGCATGGTCCAGGGGAGGCTGAGCGCTGTACACAAAACCAAGAGAGGCTCGCATGAGGTACCTCCTAGGCTTAGGAAAGGGCAGGTGTCTTTGCCATTAGCAGTTGAGATTTGCATCCAAAAACTCACATCTCTTGAAGAAAGAGGTTCTCCAGCTGCTCCATCCTTCTGCTCTAGGTTGCCCCAGGGCCTTTGCTCCCATCGTCTTGGATCTACCCCTCTAAAGTGACTGCTTTTCATGTGTATTGAAAATGGGTGGCAAAAGTGTCCCTGCTGTGTCACACTACCAGTTACCTAAGTTTTGTGGGGGTTCCTCTTATGGCTGAAGGAGCGTAGACCCCAGGCTAATTCCTCAAACCCAACACCAGCTTCCAAGCCAAGGGTCTCCTGACACACCTTCCAACATCCTTTGTGGTCTCCTGGCAAAAGTACAACACAAGGTGATGATCTGTGCCATTCGGCGTGGAGTCTGAAGGTGGCTTCTGTAACAGGTGAGTGAGGGGGGAGCATCCTTTTTAATGGGATTTTCTGAACTCCAGATACTCTTCAGACAAGCTGTAGCTTTTCAACAAATTTGTGTAATACACCTTCTATACCAGCCCATACATCACAAGGGTCTAATAAGGGTAAGCCTAATCTGATGAGGTTTTTTTTAACCATCATAGTGTTTTCCCCAGCTTTCTGGGGACAAAGGTGAAGCTTAATAATACTTAGGCATGACAATATTAGGCCTATCTGCTCTGGTCTGGCATTACTCAAACAGCAATAGTGGTGTGATAGAGGGCCTGTGGGTAGATGCAGAATGTTTCTCATCATGTGTAATGGTAACAGTTGCTTCTTCCATGGGTAGGGGTGTAGCAAATTAGAAACATGGAAATTTGCCTCAAAAATAGTTATTTCACATTGATCATATTAATGCACCAACAGATGAGTCCTTTGGTAACATCAGGGATTATGAGGGCTCACGGTTATGACCCAGCAAATCCTTAAGGTGGTGGCTGGTTCATCACTAATGGAAACCTTTTCACTCTTCCAAAGGCTCTCCAGGCAACTGTAACAGCTGTAGTCCTGGTCCAGGCAACCACCAGAGGTGGGCATGGGGCTGCAGTAACTTTGTACACACAGTGCATTAATTTCTGAAGTCCAGAGTGACAGCCTGGCAACAGAAAGGCTGAAATGGCATTTGAAAAGACTGCTCCAGTTAATTTTTGTGACTGCTCCAGGTGCCAGGAGAATGTATTTTTCAAGCCTACTTCCAGAAACCTGGTACACCCTTGGGTTTAATTAACCATTGCAGAAGCTGAGTTGATGTTTTATGAGCAGACTTCAATGCTGGCAATTCTGGTTAGAGTGATAAAAAAAATTCCTCCATTGCCCATGTTTTCTCCTCATCAAAATATGTCTGAACATCCCAGATCTGAGAGGTTTCCACCTGACTGTTGAATTTTACATGGCAGCCCAACCATTTCAGCAATGACTTTCATTTTTCAGACTTGAAAGTCCTATTGCTTTTGTCAAAAACTTCTTTTTTTTTTTTTTCATAATTCTCCAGGGTGAAAAAAGCCAACAAATATCTCATCTTCATGATCTTTTATTCACTAATAAGCGTCTTCTCTATGCAAATCTAATTGGTAAGTATCTAGTCATAAACCTTTTTAAAGGCATCTTCTTTTTAGTTTTTTTCTTTTTAAGACAAGAAAGGTGCATTTCTTTTATTTTTTAAGGCAGCCACGATGAATGGCTTTCAAAACCTTCAGAGAGACTGGGGAGTTCATACTGTCAGGGCTGGTGTGTGTCCCTCTGAAGTCTGTGATTACAATGTTTTTAAATGACAGCAAGCAAAAACTGCTGTGGGTTGTGAAATATTTTCCCATCTCAGTCTCAGAATGTTGGGGTAAAGTGATCTGCAGGATCTGCTTGGAGTTTCGTAGGGGCAACAAAGCAATGAGCTTATTTATCAAAGGGCTTCGAAGCTTAGTTTCAAATTCTGTACTAGAGATCTGTGATTTATTTTTTTTTGAGGTACGCATCCTTGACAGAAAATAACTTCAAAGGCCATGAAAAATCTATCATATGACTTGTATTTTAGGTGTAAAATGTGGGCATATTTAAATCAGTGCCCATGGAAGTTGTTAAATCGGGTGTTGTGCATTTATGGAAAGCTGCTGCAAAGCTGCATTTGAAACAACAGCTCTGCTTTTAAAATTTGCTTGTGCCAGCTTTTATAAAGAGTAAGAAACAATTGTTTCCTTTCATGCCAGGCTTGCATTTGCCTTGTTTCTTATTCATCACTCATCCTCCTGTTCCTGCACCACGTTCTCTCTTGCCTTCACCCATGCACATGGGTGTGTTTTTCCACAGTGCTTGTGCATGTGGTTGGTGACCTTTCTTCCATCTGTCCTTACTTCTTCTTGCCTCCTCTTCTTCCTCCTAGTGAGCCCAGAAACACCTTGTTTCACTTCTGGCCCCCAGCATGCCATAGCTGTCCCTACAGGGATGGGCAAGGATGCAGACAGCTGGTCTCTGCTCCAGGATGACCCATGCACTCAAGGGCCAGTTCTGATGGAGATGTGGGAACCTCCTCATTCAACACACTCCCACCAGCCTCAGGAGCAAACACTGAGTATCTCCCTCTGCTCCATGTGATTGTCAGCCTCAGGTTCAGACTGAAGTCAGTCCTTGTCTCTAAGTTTTACCTGACAGTGAGAATCTGGAAACAGGGATGTACAGTTCTTGACTGGCAGCAGGGTGCTTAGCAGCCAGGGAAAGAAGTCCCGGGTTCCCACATGACAAAGGACCACCTTAGAAGGAATGTGGTGGCCTGTCTGTCCAACCCATATAAGGAAAATGCTTCAGATAGGGCAGCCAGAGCCATAAACAAGGGATGCTTCTGTTGCACATTAGATGTGCCTTAGATCTACATTAATAGAAAGGGGTTTGGTTTTGGTTTTATTCTCTATTGTTAGAAAGAAAAAACATTTTCACTGTGACAGGTAGCAGAAAGAACATAGTGAATACTGAGGTGAGATCATCATATGACTTCACGAGTAGTCATGAACTGCTACAATTGAAGGAAACTATCATTTGCCACCTGTTATTTAGCAGACGGGCACAGCTGAAACTCGGCTCCAGTGCAGACTTTATTGTTTCTCTGTCAAATCCTGAGAGGCTGAGATACCTCCCAGGAGACCACTAATCACTGCTGGGGTTGGGTGTTGCGGGCAGCACTAAGTGAACCTTAAAAGCTTCAGTGGTTCAGATTAGCATCAAAGAGCTTCCCCAGGGTTCCAGGTCATGCTAAACCTTTAATAAAAATCCTGCACTGAGACTCAGTATGAAAGCAAAGAGTGGGCAGGTTTATTGGCAGCATCTGACATGACCAGTCCCCTTCCTAAAATTAAACTCCTGGTATTCTGTGTCAGCACACACTTGGGCTTGGACAAACCCTGGCTGGTCCCTCAGGAGCTCTGTTCTCCCTTCCTCCAAAGCGCCAGTGACACCCAGGGATGGTCTTTCTCTAAAGCACCATCTAATCTCAGATAATATTAGGAATTCATTCATCAAAAATGAGGAGCGATGAAAACCAAGTTTCCAATGGAAAATACAAGTAGAAAAAGCAACGAGCAGAAAACCACATGGTTCTTCAGGTTTGGGGGTTTTTAACCTATTTTCTATATTACGGTAAAGAAAACACATCATTCTGTGGGCAGCTCACTCGAGGATGCCCTCTCTTCCCATCAGCAGACCATCTGGTTTGCCATAAGGTGTGATGCTGCCTGATCCCATCCCCATGAGAGGGATTTGTTGATGTCTAATAAAAGCTGTGCACTCCCTGTGTGGGAGTGAGAGAGGGAATGATTCACCAGGTTTCACTCTCCTCTGACCATCCACTGGAACCTAGAGAAACTTAATAGTTTTGAGACTCCCAGCCCGCTATTAATTTTGTTGCAATTTGCCAGGTGGTTTAAAAATTGTTGGTGAAGAGGGGATGCTGGACGGACAAACACATGCACTGAATAAGCCTTGTTCCCTTAGGATATCACACTAAACATGGAAATGGTCCTAACTAGTTGGAGAGGATCTCATCAAAGATGAGGCAATCGTTTGTCTTGGAGTCTTGGGACCAAATCTGTATGAACATTCTTGTTTGCCAAGAGCCAGATTAGTACTTGGAGCCTCCTCCACCAGAAAGCTTGGTCACAGCCTCCTTCAATTCCCTTATGGGCTGGCTGCACATTGCAGAGCAGTAATCAGCCTGACGCTGTCTTGGAAACCCTACCCTGGCTCCCTTTGCCTGACACGGTACCTAATCCATAACCTCATGTTTTAACCTTGATGCCATCCCTCAAAAAATAATAATTAGAAAGCACGTGGGAAACCAATTTACAAAAGGTTGGCAACCTCTCTCCCACATCCGACAGAGTGTTTGCTCCATCCAGCTGCCCTGCCCTGTCTGCAGGCGGGCTGATCCCCATCCAGCTGGGTGCAGAAAGTCTTCACAGAGGTTTTAACACCCCATGGATCTGCTTAACAGGTGGAGCAGAAAAGATTAGGGAGAGCTGAAGTAGACCAGCCCTTCCCATGGCAGTGTGCACCAGCTCCTTTCTTACAGGCAACTAGCCAAACGGGCTGGAAGGAGGTCACGTCTCAGGCCCAAGCCTTCTGGGACTTTCTGACCTGACCCTCTGTCAGATGAATCTTGGATTAGCCTTATTTTGCATAAGAGACGGCCAGGATGAGTAGAGTGTTGCTAGCAAACCAGTTTTCACCAGTAGGAGTGAGCTTCAGTTCTAAGCACAGTGGAAACCATGCTGGAGCTGACATTCCTACCCTAGGTGGGTTCTAAGTGCCAGAGGTTTTGCTTACAGGGGACTGTGGATCTCATGTCACTAGTAGGTGCTTTTCTTCCATCATATTCTTAAAGTCTTTCTTTGGATTCTTCTGTTTCTCCCCACTTTTTCCTGTTCCTGTCCTCACCTGGGTCACTCCTAATATCTTGGCTTGTGCACCTAGCAACAATGGTGTCTACATCAACCATACAAAAATTGTAACATCATCTTTCTGAGAGATTATTTTGAATCTGGGAAGATGCAGGGCTGCGTGTTACAAAGCAAGCAGGGTTTTCCTTGCCTTGGATGGAGCAGTGCTAGCTGGCCTAACACTACGCTGTGGCGGGACTGAGTTACAAAGGCATCCTGAAGCAGTTCATGGAAGCATAGAAAATAAGCTTGAAAGGGAATGTGACCCAGTCCATACTGCTGTCCTCAGCTGCACCTAACTTCTTCTGGCAGAGAGTCACCATTTGAACAGACAGTTTTCCAGGATGTTTTGGGAGGAATGGAGCAAGCAGTTGGAACCTCCCTGAGCACAACTCTTTGGCTGAATATAGCCCACACTTGTCCTCAGTTGCCCTAACAAGTAATAATATGGGCAGCTTCCATTAAAAGAGAACGAAGAGGAGTTAAGAAACAACTATTTAGGAAGGGTCACAAAGCCAACAGGATGATGTGGGGATATCAAGAGATTATTCAAGACTTCAGGAACCTCAGAAAAGTAGAACAAAGTCCATGTGATTGTCTCAAAGATCCTGTTCCTGTGAGCTGGAGGAGTATAAAAGCTGCTGGAGGTCAAAACAGAGGCTGGTGTTTGCTGAGAGGGTGCATTATGTGGAGCACTCAGTCCTGGTCTGTAGGCATGGAGTGGTGCTCCAGGTTGTCCTGCCTGCCCAAAGCTCAGCATCCAGCCTCATGGCCTGGAAAAGGCAGGAAGTTTTTTAGGAGCTCTGCAAAGAGAATCTTGAAATAGGCAAAAGCTTCAACAATTTAAACTTGACAGACCATGGATGAAGTGGGTATGTGAAAAGAAGAAAAGAATCAATTATTTAAATTCCAGAATAATAAACTTTGTCGATAAGAGGAACAAATGGGAAAAAAAAAGTGGTCCTTTTAAGAATGAATTGGACAAAAGCTGTATTGCCTAAGTGTAGCCAGATGGGTTTTTCATGGAAATGTTACAACTGCTGGCTACCACATGCTGAGAAAGGAGATAGCAAGTGAAAGAGATAAGGGTGGTGCTTTATGCTAATGGCAACATTACCTGTTTTAGAATGAGGAGTAACTCAGAGCAGGCTGTATGTAGATCAACGTGCTAATTAGTAAAGCCCAAGAGGGAGTACTCTGTGCACGCCTGTGTGTATAACTGACTACCTCATCAAACGAGGCCCGGGACAGATGTCTCTCTACGGGTTTATTTGCAACGTGTGAACAGAAAGCTATATTTGCATAGAGAATTTAATTCTAGGACACATCTGTGGAGATTGCCTGCAGGCCACAGCCAAGTCTCACGGGAGTTTCTAAGTGTGCTGGATGATAATTTCCCAGCAGAAGATGCATCCATCCAGCACACGCTGTCTCCCTTTCAGATTCATGGTAATGGGTAAAGAAGAATTTGTTGCTGAGCTACCAGCAGTGAGTTGCCTCATTGCAATCAATGTGAGCAAAGTCAGGACAGTTGTAGGAAGTCATATATGCCAGATCCTGGAAGAGAGGTGTTACTGCTAATGCCTGGCAAATATGGGTTCTCAGTCCACAAAAATCATCTTCAAGCCCACTTTTCTCAACAGTAACCTTGAAGTAAGTATAAAATAGTTGTATGCAACTTGAAGCAAATGATATGGGCCATACCCATGATCAGGAAAATGGAGCATCTCTCATATGAAGACAGGCTGAGGGCGTTTGGGCTGTTCAACCTGGAGAAGAGAAGGCTCTGAGGGAACCTTATAGTGACCTTCTAGTACCTGAAGGGGGCTACATGAAGGTGGGGGAAGGTCCGTTCAAAAGGGTTTGTAATGATAAGACAAGGAGCAATGGTTTTAAATTGGGAAAGGAGAGGTTGGACTGAATATTACAAAAAAGTTCTCTAATATAAGGGTGATAGACCACTGGAATGGGCTGCCCAGAGAGGTGGTAGAGGCCCCATACCTGGAGTCATTCAAGCTCAGGCTTGATGGGGCTCTGAGCAACCTGCCCTAGGTAGAGATGTCCCTGCTTGTGTAGGGAGGTTGGACCAGATGACCTCTAGAGGTTCCTTCCAGCCTAAAACATTCTATGATTCTGTGATACCCCCAAAAGCAGGTGCTTTGTCTTGAGACCAAGAAGGACCCAACAAGCATAACATCTAAATAACTCTGTACAAGATAAATGAGGTGTTGGGGATGAAGAGACAGAGGTGCATCAAAGCAATGTGAGCAGGTGGTTTATCCTTCCTATTGGGCATTGTTGTGATGAACACTGAACCCCTCTGGGTAGTTCTGCAGTCTAACATTTCAACAAGATATTTAAAGAGAGCAGGGACTGAGCCAAGCTGAGCTGTGGAAAACAGCTGGAGAAAACCATATCCAGCCTTCCCCAGGCAGCTCCAGATGAGTTCAGCCTTTGCTTTCCCTTCCTGTGACCCAGTCTCAGGTTGATCCACACTGCTGCTGGGCTACGGTTACACCCTGGCGTGGGGTGATAGGTTCTTAGTACAGGGTTACCAAGTGATCTCTAGGTACAGCAGGATCCTTTGGGATGAAAGGAGCCTCATTCCTGAACAGATAACAACAAAACACACCTTAACTATGGGCTTGATGCCCTCACCTGTGCCTCTCCAGACCCCTGTTCCTGCCTGCCCTGCTGCACAAATCCTTCCCCAGCATGTATCTGCAGTGCAGCACACGCTTTCCTGCCTTCAGACAAAACCTGGGCATTTTCCCGGAGTCCGTAACATCCTGGCTGCAGCTCTGTGTTGTTCAACAATGCCAGCTGACAACCAGAGGGACGCTGCAGCTCTCAGAGGTCTGCAGAGCTCACTGGGATGAGGTCGCAGTCCTGCTTCTGCTTGGTGAGGAATAAGAGGTGACACACGTGCACACATCTGTAGCAGTTGCTGTGGAAATGTCAGTACTCCCAGAGCTTTGATATTTTTTGAGAGCTAAATCCAGGAGGAAAAATGAAGTGTGCACAAAGCAGTGATTTCTTGTTATTGCTGTTTACAGGGAGCTTAATGATATGTGTGACTCGGTGGGGCAACGTGAGCGCTTTCTGTTAGCTTTGGCAGAAACCAGAAATAAGGCACCCAGCTTTCGTTTCTGTGTGAACAGCCAGGTTCCTGCTCCCCACCCTTCCCTCCCTGCTGTGAGACTTTTCAGTTTATCATCCTGGTTTTACAGAGCCAGAGACTGGATTGGTAAACCCAGTCTAAGAGCCTGCACGTTCTCTGAAAAGATCAGATCTCTGGAGATACTGATATATAGAAGACCTCATCACAGCCACTGTGAGGTGCAGGTGCTCTGCACCTCTGCAGATCAGAGCACTGCTTTCAGTGTCAAAATACGGAATTAATCCATGTTAGGAACTCCAGCTTTTGGACTGCTGGCTGCCAGGACTGAGCCTTGGTCTCTCAAGGCTGTCCGAAGTGCTTTTTCATTCTCCTTTGAAGATGGCAGTAAGAAGGCTCCTAGCTCCTTCACTTGTTCCAGACAGGATCCTCTGCCCACCAGGTGCAGGACTGACCTCCAACACATCTGCCTTCATTGCCCATCAGTGCCCAGAATGGAAAATGCTGGAGGACAGTGTGTTAGACTCCCTGAGGAAGGGCACATCCCTCAGTTTTGCTTCAGAAGATGGGGGAGTGGAGAGGTCCTACTGCATCTTCCCCACGTTCTCATCTGGGACGTCAGTGAAGTCTAGTAAAAGGGAGTGGGAGCTGCTGCCAGAATCAGCGGCTACTGACTGGATGCTTTTACAAGGCTGGAGAACTAATGGGTCTGTGTGTTTGCGACAGCACCGCATGGCACAGGGTGCCTAACAGGGCTGCACAAACCGCTCCACTCTTGTTTAGGCCAGGGCTGCATCTGGTCCATGGGTCTGCAGGTTTGGGAATGGGCAGGAGTGAACAATTAGCCGTGTTCATGCCAAGGCCTGGCAGAGTCAGATAATGAGGTAAACAGAAGTGTATAAAGCACAGCCTTAAGCCTTTCTGTGAAACCCTTTCCAGTAGCACCTGGCACTTCACTGCGGGCTGGGAGAGAAAGTTTGGTGCTGGAACAGAGGTTTTGGCTTTCAGAGTCAGAGAAGAAAAATCATAGAATTGTTGTTGTTGGAAGAGACCTTCAAGATCAAATCCAGTAAAACTGAGTGGATGTCTTGGGAGAGAGCAAGAAGTCAATGAGGGCATCAGGGCTGTGGAAGGCAGGACAGGGAAACGAATGCTGAGAGAGGTGGTGGGTCTGTTCACATGACACTGAGTGTTGCTCACGCACACATACCTATTTGCAGTAGTCATATTGGCTACCACTAGCCATGGGGCTGCACAAGCAGGTCGCAGAGCACAGGCTGGCCGCCCTCGCATTTACTCACCTTCTCCGGCCGGTTTTGCTACACACGTGGGATTTTTGTGCTGCCTCAGCTGCAGGCAGGGCCCAAGCGAGACGCTTTACTACCGGCCGGGCCACGTCCCCACCTGCAGCAGCGGTGCAGGGACAGAAGATGGGCATTGCCATGGGGCAGCGGGACGGACTGTGGGGCTAACGGGACGCGGCAGCAGGCTCAGGTCAGTCGGGGCTGGAAGGGTGATGGGCTGTGCTAGGGGTGTCCCCGGCTCTGGCACGGGGAGTGTTTTTGGGAGAGGGTGACACTGCTGTTGTATGAAGCAAGCGCCGGGGTGAAGCGGCAGCACCCTTCCCACCGCCCGCGCGGCCGGGGAGGGGTGAGCTACGGCAGCAAAAATGCGCCCTTCCACTTGGGTGACTGCTCCCAGTTCAGAGACGAAAACATTTGTTCCTGAAATTGGAGTCATTCCTGGGATTGCAACACCCGAAGGCTGTGTTTCCAATTAATCCGCCGAAGCCGTCGGGCGGTTCCAAAGAGCGTTGGCTCCGGCGGAGAGAAATCTGGCATCGCCTCCGCGCGGGGTGCCGGTGGAGATGTGCACGGGATTAAACGAGGAGAGGACAACCCTGACGGGCTCGACCACCGGCACCGGGCGCAGGATGGCGCGGGGGCAGCCGGCGGCTCCGGTACGGCGGAGGTTGGGGAGGGGGGATGCGGCCGAGGGCAGAGCGACCGCCTCCTGGGAATGAAAAACGCTTGAAATAGTTGTTGAATTACTGTCAGGGTTTGGTGGGTTTTGTTTTTGTTTTTGTTGGTTTTTTTTTCCTGACTGGTTTCCTTCTGTTTCTGGGTGTGTGTTTTGTTTTGGGGGGAAGGGGAGGGGGGTGAAGTGACTTATGCTCGCTCTATTTGCTGCGTCCGCGTATTTACGGCCTCGCCGGTGACGGGCGGGAGGCGTTCGCCGGGAGCTGGGATGATGTTTTGTGACCAGTCGACCCCAGGCTCCCTGGGGGGTGCTGCTGCCCCTGGCCAGGGGGGCTGGTTCATTCTGGAGCTGAGTGATCCCTTAAGCAGTGCCCAGGGTGCTGAGCGTGGGGCAGTGTCCGGTCGCCTGCGGGGTCCTGCCTGCCCAGTCCGGCTCCATGTTGGATGGTGGCTCCTGGTGATTCATCTCCACGTCAGGCACCTCTCCGGGGAGCTGCTGGAAGGACAGACATCCCCTTGCCGATGGTTTCTTCTCTCCTAGGGCTGCTTTTGCAGGAGGCAGGGTTCCTGCCTGGAGCTGGAAGGGACCCGCCACATTCCTCTCATCTCCCGTGTGATTTTCTGAGAAATGAAATTGGATCTGGAGCCCGGTCCCAGCTGGGTGGGATCAGCCCAGTGCCTTCGCACAAACACTCATGGAAAGGCCGAGCTTGCGTAGAAACCTTCTTCCCTTTCCAAGAATTTGGTTGGGGCTGAGGCCCCCTCCCTCCTGAGTCAGCAGGGGGGACAGAGGGGGGACGGGGAAGCTCAGCAGGTCTTCTGCCACCCAGGTCACCGGTGGCTTTTTCCTTCGGGGGAAGCAAAGTCAGAGGAGCAGGAAAACTGCGTTTAGCTGGTGGGAACCGGAGCTGGGATGGCTCAAGGATACACTTATGAACTCATTAAAAGGTTCTCTAAAGAAAGATTCAAAGTGGTTCTCTATCAAC
>JANHFX010023323.1:0-13326 GCA_027560015.1 Chloroceryle amazona | reverse complement strand
CCTTTCCTTTCCTTTCCTTTCCTTTCCTTTCCTTTCCTTTCCTTTCCTTTCCTTTCCTTTCCTTTCCCTTTCCTTTTTCTTCTTTTTTTTTTCTTTTTTCTTTTCTTCTCATTGACCCTATTTATGAACTCCTGCAGCCACAGGACATAGAAGGAAAACTGTGACATAAGGTATAGAGGGGAAAACCACCTTCATGAATGTTAATCTTTGAGCAAACCAAACAAAATTATGGCTTCCTGTGACAAACCAGAGCTTACCTTCTGAGCCAAGTGCTGAGGGTCTGGATGGGACTCCCCATCTCTGGCCCAAACCCCTGCTGTGAAGTGGGAAGGAACTCAGGGGAGGGAGAAGCGTATTCCATTACGTTTAGCCCTCCTGTGTCTTTCTCAGACTGGCTAAAACATCTGCACAGCTGGGCCACCACAGCTTGAGCCCTCTGGAGCTGGGACTGTGCGTGATGAGGGTTTGCCCAACCTGGCTTAGACAGTTTCCCCCGGTGCAGAGCAGAGTGAGGCTGTTGTGAGACTCATCTGGATGGAATTAAGCTGAAAGGAAAGTGAGACCCTCATTTCCCATGCCCTGCCACCCCCGGACACCACCCAACTCCCGGCTGGCTCCTCTTGCATCAGGGTTCACCCCTGAAGAATTGCCACACCGAAGTGGGGATGCAATGGGATGAGCACGGCAAAACCAGAGCCCCCCAGCCTCCCCTGCAGCCCCTTCTTGCTGCTTCCTTTGCCCAGCAAGTGTCTGGCTGGCTTTTTGCAAACGGCTGCTTTCTAAAAATGACTTGACCATTCATTCTTTCCATTTCTAGACATCACTGAGAAACTGGGGACTGTGAGGGAAGCTGCGGCCACGTGGTGCAACTGCCAGCAGCTGTGGTAAGCCACTTGAAGCAAGCACAAGGACATCTGCTCCAGCCTCCTCATACCAGAAGCTATGGAAGTCCCTGCAAGATGATAAATCAAGCTTGAATACTTCAGTAACAAAGACTCAGATGCTTAGAGACTTCTCTTGTACCCAAGTCAGAAAGCAGGAGGGGGTCATCTACATCATGGGCCTTCACAGTTCAAGATGACCATGGCCAAAGTTGCTGAGAACTAAAAATCCTCTCCACCCTCCAACAGCCAAAGACAAAATGATGGCAATAGAAGTGTTATCTCAAAGATTTGGACACAAGGACTTTCTCCTAAGTTGTACTGGCAATTTTCCTGCAAGTAAACTTGACTTGTCCTGTACATTGGCAGCCACAAGTTTAGACAGCTTCCCTCAGGTCTTGGTTGCCATTAACTGCTCAGCACACTTCCAGGTCTTGGTCGAAAGCTGTATTTTAAAGTGGGATTAAGAAAGCAACAGATCTGAGGTCAAGAAGATTATCAGTGACATTTTGTTTAGCCAGACAGATCATTAACTACACTGTACCACAAGATCTCCAGTTTAGCTGGCCTGCCCCAGCCGTTGAGGTAAGAGGGCAGTTTTGCACCTTTCAACAATGCTGTGGGTTTATTTCCCAGCAGAAATACTTGAACTCTGTCCAAGTGAGTGATTGAAAACTGCCGCTTGCTTTTCCCCTCAGCACAGGAGGACAAGCGAGTCCGCTTGGAAGGCGGCTTGGATTTCTTTCTGCCTTGTCCTCTTGAAGGCATGTCAGCTCAGCTGCATCTTATCACTCCAATCTCCCTGGGGCTGAGTCTCTGCTGTTAAGAGAGTTCAGGACCACACAGGATCAGATGTTACATTCGATGGATAACAGGACCCAAAGCTGAGGTTAACCCTGACAATTGCACAGGGGGAAAGCAGATACTGCAGTAGCTGAGTGCCACTGCTGATGCCTTCAGTACCCACTTCTATACATTGAACCTGCAGGATGCAATTTTTCTGTATTTTATAAAAACAAAACTTCAGTGAGATAGTCTGCAAAATTCTGATAATCACTTTTGGCATCACTGTGTGCTTCTTATTCTTCTTTTCTTCTTCATTAGAATGTTACCCTGTCACTTATTTCACCATTTGACCTTAAAAAAAAGGCTTAAAAAGATTAAATCCACTACTCCAGTGTCAAGGATCTAGGCTGTGAAAACATAATGTCACAAGCTGCTGCCAGACAGTGAGTTATGCAAGATTCCCTGTGACCAATGAGGAGAGGAGGCTGGATACGTCCATCTCTGAAAGTCTTTGGAGTATAAATATTTTCTATCAGCTGTGTGAAATGCCAATGCAATGAGCCTGTGTTAGAATGCTGACCAGGCTGCAGCACGGCTGACTGGCCCCAAAGGCAGCCTGGAACCAAGAAGGCTGGGCTGGATGTGGGCTGGGAGTCTTCTGCCTTGGGACAGGCAGTGCCAATGAGTTTCTAGGATTATTCTAAAGAACTGACAGCGCCGACTCGTGAACTCAGAAGGACTCATACCCAAAGGCTGACTTCAAGACTGGTGTTGTCCTGTTTACTTAAGCACCTCTCCAGTCCTAAATGAGTAGCAGCAGCTACCAAGCAGCATCTGGTACTGGTATCTTAGAAAGATTGTCCCAGTGCTGGTCACCTCTATTGTGGACCCAGTACTGCTCCAGTTGCCATAGAATCACAGAATCGTTCTGGCTGGAAGAGACCTTCAAGATCATCGAGCCCAACCTTATTCCCAGCTCTATCAACACCACTAAACCCTGTCCCTAAGCACAACATCTCCCTGGCTCTTCAGCACCTCCAAGAATGGTGACTCCACCACCTCCCTGGGCAGGATGTTCCAGTGCCTGACAGCCCTTCCAGTAAAGAAATTCTTCATCCCAAACCTCCCCTGATTCAACTCCAGGCCATTTCTTCTTGTTCCATGTTTCACTGAGGTAAAACTGCAGCTGCTGCATTTCTATTTTATGCTCATCCCCCTGTTGCCCCTTAATGTGTGTTATGGGAAAAGCAAGAGTAGGCAATACCCTGTGCTCACAGAAACCCAGCAGTGAAACAGCCTTAACCAGGGGGATTTTCCAAAATTTCAAGGTCTAGTTTAACATTTCATTTTGGCACTCATTTGCCTTGATTTATCAGGGAAAAAGACATTCCACTGGGAGCTAGCAACAGGAGTGTTGGGTGAAGAGTGAATATGAAAGGAACCAAACCAGGTTTGCCGTGTGACATGGGATTTTATGGCTTAGCAGTGTCAGAATCATCTCCTGCTTGCAGACCCTAAGAGTTCCAAAGATTATGTTTTCCAATAGTCTTATTTCAGAGAAATATTTTTTTCCATCAAACATGTATTTTCTGTTTGAGTACCAGCTGTCTAAAGAAAGGATAGGACAAATATTGCATGACTTGAGTGACTGATTACACTTCATTAAGAGCATCTATTGCATATCTAAAAAGCCCAAGGCAGGAGCAGCCTCCAGGAAAACACATTTCTGTAATCCTTAAAAATAATCAACCGATTCCCAGAAATTAGGGAATGATTGGAAGGCTATACTGATTGAACAATTTAGTCAGAACTGATGATTCTGTTACTCTAATTAGCAAAAATATGTGGAGAGAAGCTTGAAAACCACTTAGCTGCTGAATCGCTTAGCCCAGCGGTAGTTGTCGCTTGGTTTTATTGGCTATTAATTAACTGATGCATTTTAAAAAAGGCTAAATGTAAAAAAGACCCCTTACAAAAAAAGGCCAGCACCAAACAGTGCTTTGTTTCACGGTGACAGCTGGAGTAAAGGTCTCTGAGTAGTTACCACTAACTCCTTCATCCAGAGCCTTCACTGCAGTTTGCCCACCCACCAGCCAGTGCCCAGTGCTGCTCCCAGTGCTCACCTGAGGCAAAGACCATTTTTGCCCAGAGCAGGCAGAGGTAAGAGTGGGTTGCAGGAGTTTCTCTCAGTGCCTATAACTCCACAGTGCTCCGACACCAGAGGCAGCTGAGAGCAGCAGCTCATGGGACTGTGTCCAGGACTGTCCTTGCTCTCCTACCAGCCATTGTCAATCAGGATGCTGAGATGTAAAATTGATGAGTTAAAATGGAGGAGTTAAAATTGAGGAGTTAAAATTCATGAGTTAATTGGGTTCTGCAGAGAAATGTCTTGCAGATGGAAAATGCTTCCATGAAGGCAAAATCTTTTGCAGGAAGTTTTGCTGTTGTCAGTGGAAGTTATTTGCTAAAAACTGGTGAAAAGCCATCAGTCAGAAGCATTCCTCTTCATCCTCCTTGAGACAAAAGTTGATTTTCCATTTGAAAGCAACTTTTCTATTGTGTATTAAGGACTTTTCAGATGTTCTAATTCCAAGAAAAACACAGTATTTTCATTTGTGTGTCGTCGCTCCCCCCCCAGATTATCTGACCAATTTTGTCTCCTAAGCAATTTATTCTTTTTTAATTTCTGGTGTTTTGTTCCATTCCTAAAAGGAAAATTTTTCGAATCACCAACATTCCTTTGAAATACAAAAAGTTGGTTCCCATACAACCCTTTTTAATAGCAGGAATGTGTTTCAGCAAATGTCCCTACCATAAGGAGCTTTCCAGACAAAGCTGTTTTAAAAGTCATTTGATTTTTCTTTCCTTTTCTGCACAAGCTTCAGCTAGTGCTCACTATTGTTTCTAGATCTCTGTTCTTCATTCATAGCAGACTCATACCAACCTCAAACCCTGCTTCCTACTGAGCCTGGGAACGGAGATTCATAGCTCCCCTGGATATCAAATACCATGGATTTGGTGGAGATACTGGTTTTAAAACCTTTCCAAACCCTCCTTTTCCCACTAAAGTCTCCCTGTCCCATAGGCTATAAATGAGGATACAAACTGCCTTTTTCCCTCTTGAAACTATGCCTACTCCACAGGTCCCAGCGACCTCCTCTCCAATGCTCTGATAAATACCTTATTACACTCAGGGCAATTGCTCACGATCTGTATTTAGCTTTGAAATTTGCTGCTTGTACTTGAAAAACAGCTTGCCTGCCTGAAAAGTTGTCTACTTTTTCCAACTACGCTTGGTTGTTCAATAAGAGATAGTATCTCTACTTACAGACTTTGCCCTGGCTTTTATTACAGCTGTATTTTACAATAAATGTTACTCACGAGGACAGACATAGTGAAGAAGAGTGTGAAACAACAGGAGAAGAGCAAAACACCATCATTATGCCAGTAGTCCCTGTGTTGTAGGCACTGGGATAAGATTTGGTGGACCAGATACAGAGATCTCTGTTTGCAGCCAGTCTGCTGAGATGGTCCTGCTCTTGGTGTCAGGATAAGGCCAGGTTACTCCACATAAAACCTCACCCTTCCATAAGGTCCACTCGAAACGGAGAGAACTGCCCTCCCCGTGCCTGCTGCTGCTTGAAGTGAGGTATTAAAATAGGGCAAGAAGGTCTTCTAATTTGAGAAACCAGGGCAGCTATATCAGAAAGTCCTTCAAATATCCAACAAAGAACGAAGCCAAAACCCAGTGGTCTTTCCAACATTTTAACAAACAAGCCTGTTTCCAATTCTTCATCAGATAAGAATGTTTTGTGCACATTGGGCCAATTTATTCTGGAGAAGGAAAAGTCTGTAGCCGCACACAGCCCACCCCACTGTTTCCTGTGGGAGTCACTGAAAAGTCTTCTGTCCTTCCATTCCCCTGACCAAAATATTTCTAAACGTTCTGGGAGGATCTTGCAGGCACCCATGTGACTCCATTTAGGAAGCAAACAGCCAACGGAAGGCAGTCACCGGGGGCTGCACATTCATTCCTTGTGCGTCTTGCTGAGGTTTTTATGAAAGAGAGCTTAACCTTTCTTTGGCTTGCAAAGCTCTAACCAATTAATTGCTGTTTATACAAGCTAATTCATTATAATTATAATAGGAAAAAATGCTCCCTATCCAAATCCTTAGAGGGCATAAGGAATATAAGAACAAAAAAAGAACATCTAGCCCTGAGTATTTGAGCTATTCTATTGAATTTCAGCTCAGTAATCATTCCAGGATAAAATCCCTTCTGTTTCGGGAGAGGATGTGTACCTAGGGAACTATCATGGAACTGTGCAATCTGTTGGTCATTTCCCCCCATGTAGATAAGACCTAAATCTTATTTTCCTACAGTTCCTCAACTACTGTCTTGCTTCAGGAACAGTTTAAAGAAAAGTTAATTCATCCCACGTGCATGAACTCTTCTGCCAAATTCAATTCAGTCGGGTGTTCTGTTTGTAAACCTTTAGAACCATTTAGTGGGGTATATTATTCAGCAGATCTCAGAGATAATGAATTAGCTTGAGAGCTATACAGAAGAGCATCAGCCAAATAAGATAAATTACCAAGCAAAAATTTTGTAACAAAGGGGACCAAGCTGACATTAAGCCTGTGGGGAAAGCTTTTTTCAGAGCTTGAAGTTTTCTCCTCTTTCTAAGCCTCTTTCATCATCATAAGGTGATTAACAGCAAACGGCTCAATTACAGGACAGGGTCCACGAGCTTCTTTTTGGTCTGCACCAAGAAAGGAGCTAGGTCCAAGAGATCAATGCCTGGATTGCCTCTGGCCCTGCAGAAAACTCCTGGGAGCACCAGGTGCTGCTGCCTCGGGAATGCACATCTATCCTGCATGGATATTTTGGAAGTGCTAACGGTAACAGCTCTGGGCAAAGACTGGAGCAAGTCTTTAGTGGAGTGTCTGAAGAAAGTTGCAACAAGGGGAGGGAGTCCCATGCACTTCCACTTTCCATGAAGAGATGGAGTTGTAGAGGGTGACCCTTGCTATTCTGTTCCATAGCCCACATCAGTAACTCCTGCAAGGGAGGTTTCTCCAATGCCCAGCTTGTTCTGAGACACAGGAGGATGGTGGCTGCAAGGTGTGCATTATCTGAACCATCCCAGAGGATCCATGAAACAACATTCCTGAAGGGTTGACAAGAGGTAGGAGCTGTCCCTTCCTCTGCACACAAATATTTAACCTTGCCTGTTTGGGTTCAATCAGAGATGATAGCCTAGGTATGGAAGGATACATCCAAACTTCACCAAGAGCTTTAGAGGAGCAGCAACCCCCTGAGACTCAGCTCCTGGGGAATGACTGAAGCAGGCAGGTTAAGGTGAGACTCCCCCTCCTCCTGTCTAAGATGTAGAAGAATTTCCAAATCTCATGGATGTAAAAACATGGGTCCTGCAGTGCTCACCCCCAAGGCAAGGGCAGAGTCAACATCCTCTTCCCTTCCCACTGCAAGCAGTTACAGGAGCACTGACAGAAAAGAGTTATCTCAGAGTTGTCCTCCACCTCATCAAAGCCTTTCCCAGATCCTCTCTTACCTGGGTGCACTTCAGAGAGACCAGCCACCTCCCCTCCCCATTTTCACTCTACAAGATCCAAGAACACTCCACAGCTCTAGTATGGTTTAATATCCAACTCATTAAGCAGGAATTTCCCTTCTCTTAGTGCTTAGTCCTCTCCTGCACAAGCACACTCAACAAACATTGAAAAACAACCTCACCTTTTCTTTCTATTTTTTTTTTTTAAGAGGAATTTCATGCTTTTGTTACTTCTAACCTACAGGATTCCTCATCCTGTCTCCTATACAGACTGTTTTGTAACTAAATACAAAACACACCACACACGGCTGGAAGAGCCACCAAGCTGGTTTTGCACAAGCAAACCTGTTTGAGCCTGAAGGATCTGGTTTGGACCTTCTCCATCTACACCATGCAGGGCTGGAATTCAGGCTGACACAGCCAAATGACCCCATTTTGAAGTCTTTGGCCAGAAGGGACAAGTTAGTATATTTTTTTTGGTCCTGGTACAAGGACCAGGGAAGACTGATGCAAATTCAAAGACAGCATTTGTCCTTTGGATGCCTCTGGGGCTCATGCAGGAGTTTTCAGTACTTCTAGAACCAGAAATAGAGGTCACCTGTGCATCCACAGAGTCTCAGCCTGGTGCAAGAGCCTCCCTGGCCAATGTTAGAAGAGACATGAGGAAATCCAAGCATACTGCCACTTCCCTCTCCTCCAGCAACCCCACCTTCCCCTTGGGCCACAAACTACCTGGAGCTGCAAAATGTTTTCAGCACTGCACCAGCTCTACTGCTTTGTGTATCAAGAAAGAGGTTGGGTCCAAACACCCTGTTGCTTCTCACTCCCTTCCCTCGGTCACTATCTCCAGAGATGAACACTTCCACCACCCCTGGATCTCTGTTTTTGCTTTGGACTGATGTAATGAGCTTTCCTGTGCCCTGGGAGGGTGCTGGCTGGGAGTGAGAGCTGTGTGATAGCACGGCTTGGAAAGCCTCTCAACTTGCACTGGCTGTGGTTGGCATCATGAGAGCAAGCACAGTTCCTAGGTCCCTGACTCACAGGTGAGTAAAGATATTAACAAACAGCTTTATATTTCATGGGGAGATGGAGTTTGAGGGCAACTCCTCCTTAGTCCTGATGTGGTGAAGCTTCCTGGATAGCAGAAGTAGGAAGTACCCAAACCTAGGAGATAAAGGGAGAGGGTTTACTTGGCAATATATCCACTCCAAATGCTAAGAGGGATCTATTAAGGCTGAAGATATTTGCATACATTAGGATGTGTCCAAAGGATTAATGTTTCCTGTCTTTTTTGTCTCTATTAGTGTATTTTATCCACAACTGGTTATCCCTTCATTATTGCCATAGTAGCAAATGCTAAACACTTTCCAGCACTGAAACTGTATCACCCTTCCTCTGAAATAATAGCTAAGTCCATTCTTTCATGCCTGACAGGCAGTATCCACCCAGGCAACGTAAAAAACCCATCACAGTAGGATTAAATTTATCTCTCTGTGACCTTTCAAAGCAGCATTTAGTTCATTACAGTTGGGAATAAAAGTTAGCCTGAGATGCACACCTCCTTTCATGACAACTCATAGGTGGGGCTATCTCCTGGTAGGAGAAGTCCTCTAGATCCCCTTGAGTGCTGTGATGACGAGGCCACCACAAAAAGGGGGGTTGAAGCATCAGAGACAGCCTTCAGAAAATAGACAACAGCCCTAAAACACTGGCCATAGTGTCAAAGTCTGGTGCTCTTGGCAGGTAGGCTGGCGTCAGGTTTGAACACTGCCTCCCTTGCAGAGTTACAGCAAGCTTGGAGACAGGTTGGAGGAGCTGGTGTGTCATTAAATGAAGTGCTGTACATTTTTTTCTAGGCAGGGCAATCAAGAGACCAGTTTCTGAATGCTCTGAAATGTGGCCAGATAAATTCTCCTGAGCTGCAGATGTCAGAGTTGTTGCCCTAGTTTCACTTTATTTCATTATCATCATAACAACTCTGTCCCCAGAGAGGCTCTGTTTTATTCACAAATTTAATGCACAGAATCAGATGTAAGACTGGGTATCTAACAAAATATTCATGTTGCAGAGAAGTACAAATGTCCATCACACCCCAGAGTACCCTAAAAAAACTGGAAGGAGCTCTCCTGTGAAAGTCAGAGAGCCTGGCTGGTGGCTTCAAGGAGATCAACGCTGAACCTTAAAAGCCAGAGCATATTCAAGAAGAAAACCAGAGGTCACCAAGTTTTTGTCACCGTTTTAAGGTGTTTTTTGCCATAAAATTAAAACCTCTTTGCTGCTATTAAAACACCATCCAAAACACAATAGCCTTGATATTGTTGAGTCTGCCACAGAACATAAACACACTTCTTGGCACTGCTGCATGAAATAAGCGCCTTCAAGTGACCTTCACAGTGGTAACACAACAGATTATATTCTTTATTATTATTATTTCCAGGCTCTTCACCACAATATCTCAAGTATGAGCCAGATAAGCAAAAATTGCATCCCACTGAGCTGATTTTTAATGGCTTGATTTGTTGAGTAATAAGGTGGCTGTTGGCATACATCATCCTCATTCACATACCCTGGTACTAATTGCAGGAGAGCAGCCCAAGCAGCTATTTTTCAAGCACTCAATATTCCCATTTATCAAGAAGAACTTCCCAGCCTATCCTGGATATAATTAACAGCTTGAGCAAAACTTTGTCTTTCCTGATATTGATTATTTGTTCTGAATACAGTTTCAGGGTGGTGAACTGACTAGAGCATGTAATCTTGAAATGATGGGGTTGATAATGGGTGCTAAGAAGACAAAAGCTTCTCTTTGACAAGTACCAAGTCTAGTTTGTGGACTTCAATGAGGAAGTGCTGCAGTTATTAAGAGGCATAACTACCATAGTGTGGTGGGCTGTATTTTAACTGTATTTTAACATCTGCATGGACTTGATCAGCACCACTGGGAAACTCTATTAAGCACTAACTCACATAGTTCGGGAGGGGGGGGATAAAAAGCTTCTGTTCATTGTTTGCACATTAGAGTAAATAACATTTGATGACAGCAAAAGGAACATTTGGCTTTCTCCACCCCAGGAGTCTGAATTTGGCTTTTAAATTACTCGCTTATGGTTATGCAGTGGATTCTTTAATGCCTTTTCTCTAGCATCCTGTGTTGGGAGGTTGTTGTATTTTCTTTTAATTAGAGCATCCCTGGCCTGCCTTGGGATGCTTGGTGGGGACTGGGAAAGGTACAGTGGCTGAACTGACTCCCTCCTCTGCCCTGCCAGAGCTGATGGCTTTTAAAATAACCATGCTTGATTACAGGATTGCCAGGGAGTTATTGCCTGCAAGGGCCCAGCTCGTTAAAACTGGATTTGAATAATATAGCTGGACCCACTTACACAACCCAAATGATCACTCACTATTTTTACAGAGTAAACCTGGAAAATGCTTAAGGAGGCTGAGGGAGGTCTCCAACCAGTGGAGTTTATTCCCCTCCCCAGTTCCATCCCTGCCTCTCACTGATAATTTTTCACTGACAGTGTCAGGTTTAATGTACTGGTATTTTCTGATGAAAAATACATTTTGCTGCTCCAAACCCTGGCCCATTCTCACCCACGGATCTCCTCAGCAGATAATACCTCCTTCCAGGGACTTGCCCTGGGGTAGTTTCACCTGCACAGCAGACTCATGGCCGTAGAACTCCAGCTAGAGTGAAAACATTTGTTTGTTATTAACAAGCACTCAAATCTTATGCTTAAATTTCACTGTAAAGCTCCCTCTCCCTTCTCCCTGGTTTCTCCCAGAGGATAAGGTGGCTCTCAGCCAAACTGCTTTTTTTAAGCCATATTTTTTAGACAGGTGCCTATAGACTTTTTTTTTTTGAGGGATAGGGGGAGGTAACTCCAGAGGAAGCCGTAGCTGCCGAACCTGTTCTGGGTCACGTAGACTTTGCACTGGTCTGAGTCCCTGGAGGAGCTCCATCCTCTGCCTGGGGAACCTCTGCACCAACACAGAGCTGCAGTGTGACTCACGGTCACCCCCCCAGGAGTGTTTACCTTCTTCTTTTCCTTAACCATTTTTGCTAAAGTTAAACAACAAACCAGCCATAAATCTTCCTGTTGGCTTTGGTGAACTTATTTTATTTTATTTTATTTTTTCTCTTCTTTTTTTTTCTTATTTTCTTTTCTTTTTCCAACCCCCAAATATAGAGCTGAATTCAACCTGCCTGTTTTCTGTACGCTCATCATAATTTTGCTACAAATTCACCACATGCTATGCTGGAAATTTGCCTGACAAGTGTTTTTTAATTTGAAGGGAAAATACCAGAAGAAGTTATATCACTTGCAAATTGATGAATGTGACTTTTTTATTTTTTTTTTTCCTTTTTGCAAAATGATTTGTTCTCATTTCCAACACCCTCTTGTTGCAGATGTTATCAGTATGAGAAAATCAAGGTAATGCTGGAGTAGGTTGTTCACATTTTAGCTAAGTACACCTCCATCCCCTTTGCATGGTGGGGTGGGGTTGTTTTTTTTCTTTGTGTAAGTGCGTGAATGGTTTACAAATTCAGCAGTATCCCAGACTGTGACTTTAAACCAGATTCTGCCACTTTGTCTCCCATTATATAGTGTGGTACTGAATATTGCAGCTCCACATACCATACCCTGGCTGGACAAGACTGTTAAAATCACTTCGGTACCTCAGCCCTCTTGGTCATCTGGACCCTTATCCTCCTGAACCCCAAAGTGCCCTACCAAGCATCCTTTATTCCACCTGCTTCCTCCAACACTGTGGATTTTCACACCTGAGACCAGTTCTACAGGGACCTAGGAGGTCAAGTGGAGAGACAAAACTTTTGAATTGTCTTAGCAGAATAATTACAATAACTTGTGTTCACACCACAAAAGAAAAGTGGGAAAAAACCCAACCAAACCAGGAAGGGGGTGGAGAGAAAAGGACTTTGAACGCGTTGAGCAGCCAAATAAAAATCCACTAACGATGCTGGAATGAACACTTCAGTGAAGACCATTTCAGAAAATGGAAACATAAACATACACTCATCTCATCTCCTTTAGAGGCTCCTTGGAGAGGAAATGCAACAACAGAAGAACTTTCAAAGCAAAGCACAGGATTTCTGGTCCTCCTCCTGTTTTTCTCTCTTGTCCCCAGGCCAGCACAGCACAGGAGTATTCACAATAAATCTTCTTATTGACCAGTGCCAACAAGAGGTACGACCGAGGTCCAATCCAAACATCATGACTGACCTCCCAGCCTGCCCCTGGCACCCAACACCCAACTGAGCACCATCCACCTGCACGCTCCTTCAGCACCACGTGAGGCAAAGGCGTGATAACGCACTTCTTCTACAGGTAGAAATCCTCTCTCTGTGCTGTGTTTGGGCAGAAAGGACCCTTTTGATCTTATTTTTGAAACAGAGCTTCTGTCACGGGTCAAGTTGTGCCTGTAGAGCACAACAGAGGCCATGGAGGCAGGAAACATCGTGCACACAATACAACATCCCCTCGAAATCAGGCAAGGGCTTGGTGAGTTATGAATTTACAAAAGTATACAGCAATTTTTAGCAGAAACTCCATCATATTTGGCCAAGCACTTTGAAAGCACTCTAAGCACGATAATATAAATTGCTGACAGTAAAATTTCAGTTCAGTAGCTGCTGAAAAAGATGTTCTCACCCAGGAAAGGAAAGAGCCTCTTACCAAATTTTTCGCTTACTGCACTGCAATGAGTTAATAGAGACTGCAGCTTGCTAAAAGGGCTGAGATGAACCAGCAGCTAGATGTGGGGAGGTTTATGCTAGCACCTACTCCTACAGGGTATGAGTCAGGCCAGTGCTGTTGCTCTTTCACTTTTATAAGCATTAAACCTCTGTAAGATTTTGAGCTACTCTGAAATTTCAGGTACGAAGTAATCAGATAAAATGTCTGCGGGCTGATAGAAATGCAAAGCAATCTTTGGAAAAACTGAACACAAGTAAAATCACAGAAGAAATAGTGGGAAAAATAAAAGAAAAAAGAAGAGAAGAGAAGAGAAGAGAAGAGAAGAGAAGAGAAGAGAAGAGAAGAGAAGAGAAGAGAAGAGAA